>KB669714.1:399792-453941 GCA_000349105.1 Anopheles epiroticus
TCGCACGTGCAAACGGCTTCGAAATGGAGAGTACTTCTCGCTTGCTCCTATGGTGTGTGCGGCGCGTGATATGCGTTACATTAGCGATTTTTTATAAGCAGATATTTGTTGTCTATCACATTACACTTCAACTTCAGCATTATGATTTTCAAAGCTGTGATTTTTTGTTAGATTTTTAGATTAACTTTTATCCTCTGAACTACCAAGCTTTTAAAAGCAGATTTATTTGGTGTGCTCGCAATGAGGGTGTATAATATTTCACTAAAGTATTACGATTTTTGTAATATTATTTAAAATCAGGGATTTGCAGTCAAAAGACTGACCTGGTACCTATAAGACCCTGAATGGACGAAAATACAACACCGGTGCATTGATATTTTATTCTTGACTTAACACTATCTCCTAGAATATCCTTGTGAGAATGAGGTTCTCACAAGGCAGGAACCAACAAAAAATCCATGGACCACCCTACGCAGTAGCAGATCATTGGAAGCCCTAAATCCACTGCTGGAAAGATTCAGACTCTCGCTATGACCCGATGCCTCCTAACGGAACCGAGCTGGAACTTGTAATGGAACGACACAGACCCTCGCTACGATTATTGGACCTCTGTATATGGACTGGATGAGAACGAAACGTCCGAAGACACCCGCGATAAGGTGTCCTTCAATGACTGGAGGAACGAAATGTCCCTGAGCCAAAGCGGATTGTAGCGTTTGCTTTAAGTTTAAAATTACTTATGTAAACACTTAGTTTTAAGCAATACGACCTGACCGTCACATCTAAAATAAAAAAAACACTACCTCCTAGATCATGCAGCCCATATCTAGCATAGTCGAATTTATTACTATTAGATGTAGTTAGTCAGTCATCATTATGGGGAAACGGTCCGGATAGGATTTGCACTCTTGTCCTGTCGTGGAAATGATTTTCATATTTCATAGCCCGACTCGTTTCGCTGTATTTACAAAGGTTATTGGGTGTGTGTTTTTGACAGCTTCCAGTAATTACTTTTAGATGGTCACAATGTAGATTAAAACCAAACTCCAGATTACACTTTTCCGACCCAGTTACAAATTTTGCACCTTGTTGTCACTCTAAATGCCAGCCATGTACTGAAGATAAATATTTGACAGGGATTTTAAAGCATCTCTTGCGCTAGAATGAATGCTACACACTTCAGAGGTAAACCCTGTAATGGAACAAAATCAATGTACAATGATCTATGCCTTCGGGGACCTTTTTTTTCTCTCCGGTTTGTTATGTATAAAGAGCAAAAGTGAATATAAAGCCCCCACTAGGCAATCGCTAGACAACCAGCATTGCTTGTGTTTGTAAAATGGAAAAGTGCTGTTGCGCTGTAAGTATCTATGGAAACATGCCATACGAGCAAAAGGACAATTGTGACGGAAAGCTCTTTTGGTAGCGTTGGGGCCGCTGCCGCCCGTGGGCCGACTGTAGGTAAGGATCAAAATTCGATCGTTTTTTTCCATCTACTTTTACCTTCCTGCAGCGTCCAGAAGCTCATCTGTAATTGAATATTCTCCAGGCGAGTAGCGAGAAAAACCGGTAAGCATGCATACCATTGCCATCGATCATTTTCTCAGAATGCGGAACGAAATGCGTAGGTTCGACTGTGTGTGAGTGTGGTTTTTGCGGTGATCCGGGCACGGCGTTTCGTGTGTCCTTGCGGCTTTTCTCTGTTCGAAAGGCCACCTCCCTCTCCCCATCTGTATCTCCAACCCCTTGCGCGCGTGTAGAGTGAGGGCATGTGTTATTCATTTCAGATAAAATGTGACATAAATCATGCGACGTACACGCAACCGTTTCCGATTCTCTTCATACACGGTGAAGCGTAACGCGCGCACGGGGAATGCTACTTAGTGGGCTCGAATGTTCCAGCACGGGTTGAGGCCGGTGTCCGCACCGGTCCGGTTTGGCATCTGGATAGCGATGCCCGGATGCTTGCCGTGGGATTGTTTTCTGTGCCGGGTCGGGCCGAAATAGGGACCGATTATAAGCGACAATGTAGCGCAACCGTGCCGTTATTTATTCAATGCGTGGAGAATTGTCGGCACCGGAAAGCTCACCATCGGTTGCCCTTTTGCCCCTTAAACAGTCACTCTTACCGCTCACGGTCACCTTCCACCAGGCTCGTAGATTAATGGTGATAAGGCGCAATGAGGGAAAACAGCTCTCTATCGGCGTTTTTGGTGCGATGATAAATGTGACAAAAATTTAGCGTTACAAATTACGGTTGATAATGGTGCTGGCGTTACATTATTGGATCGATTTAGATGGTGATTTATTTGAGCTGATTTCGTTTCACACTTTATTGCAAAGAAGGAGAAAAGCTTATAATGTGTTGGAAATTAATTTCGAGAAATGCGAATTTTCCCTAGCAAGGATTGTATCGCATTGCAAATAAATACCCAGAATTTTCTTCCAAAACTCTAGGCAGCGCTCGTTTTGTACGAGTAAGTTAAGTGAATTTGAGGCAGATTAAAACAAACTGCAATTTCATCCTCCCAACATTCGTTGCGGCCGGTCTCGGACTAACTCGTTTAGGGCTAATCGATTCCGGTAGTCTAATCCCATCGCCATTCCCCGTACGTGCGTCGAACGACGAGGGCGGATGATCCCTTTTTCCCCGCCGAAGAAGCACCGCACTGCAGGGCGGAGTAAGAAGTCGATCGGTGTCTGTGAAAGGCGTTAGTTTTAAGCTCCCGTAAACATCCGGCTCCTGGTGAGGGCAGGGTTTGGGATGAAAGAAAATCCACCAGGCAAAGGGAAAAGGTGTAGCACAACGTCAATGATAACGGCCAAACTTGCTCCTGGGGACATGCTGGTGAGGAGACGAGCTAAAGCCGCCCACCGGTCTTTATCCGGACAATAACGATGCTTTTCGTGGCGTACCAGGTTCCGGTGCGTGAAGCAAGGAGAAAAGGTGTAGAAGAGGAAAAATGCTTCTCCCCCCTTCTCATTTCCCCGTTTGGATTTCGTCGTCGTCCCAAAATTTTCCTCTTTCCCATGCATCCGAGGCAGAAGGAGAGGGATGAGTTTGTTGGCATTTCATCGTTTCTTGCGTCAATTATTCAAACGGAGGGCACGAACTTGTCCATCGGATGGGCTTGACCCTTCACATTGGGGATGTTTACTGCAGGAGGAAGAGTAGGAGGAAAGGTGCATTCACACAGTGGAGCTCACAGCCGTCCGGGCACGAAAACACCGTACCCCGGGGCGGGAATAGAATCTGTCGTGTGTGGAAACGTTCGTGTCGTAGAACATAATCGATAAACCGCAATAGAGTGCAGGCGCCTTATGTGTTGGTTGAAAGTTCTCACTAATAACAACAGCGTCTTCTGTGTTGTGTGTGTGTGTGAATGGGCTTTATGCTCCCGAAAGAAAGCAATTCCATGCAATAAAGGAACTGCAGCTGCAGTAGCAAAGAATGACATAAAAACCGTGGCCAATTAACCTGACACTCCTGCTGTGGCGGAGTCGGTCGGTGGAGCAAGCACGCCACAAAGAGAAGAACATTCTCCAAAAGGGTTTTTTTGCCGATTGCTTAGCGTATGCCGTTGGTGTCACGAAACTGCTATAAAGAGCGTGCTAGTTAAGGTTGGGGTTTGTCGCTGTTGGCGTTGACGTGCAATAAAACAATTAACTATGCTTTCCAGGTTAGAAGAGTGCATCGAACTTTAACTTTGATTTAGTAATTATTTATTTATTTATTTATTACTGTTATTAGCATTGATTTTAGATCTATATAACATTTTGCTTCAGCATCAAAATCGGTATTTTTTTCATAACTTTTATTCGAGTCACAATTTTCAAGAGTAGATTTTGCTCTATTCTAGTAATAAAAAGGATCGATAACGTAATTCATTCTTTAGCCATCTTCTGTTTTTGGTGGTTAAAGTACTGATAAGAGGCATACATTGGCTAAGTTCTTGACACTGTTGTTAGAGTCATTTTTATTTTCATTTAACTCATCAACAGTTTCTGGTTTCAGGCTTTGACTAAGTCAGTGAGTCAGTCTAACACATTTTTAGCTTACTATCAGGTGCGGTGGACCATAGCAGGATATTGATGCTGTCTAGGATTCGGGCAACGTTAGGTCTTGTGTGAAGCATACCCCATTACTGTCTAGGGTAGTCGTACCAAAACTCGAAAAAGAAGGTAAAAGAGGGCTTTTACAGGATTTTGTAAGTTATCTGAGGTATAGTGAGGCAGATTATTATTTTTTAATTGTTGAGACAGTTGTGTCACTTATAAAGTCAAATAGTTTAAAGTTTAAAGTTTATTAACCTGTAAGTATGTTAGTATGTTTTATACAATACAATCAAATACAATGCGTAAATTACAATAACACAAATCACGGATTACGCGTCAGACAGTCACACAGAAGCTTTCATGGTGTTTAGGCGAGTTATCCACTCCGTCGTCGCTAATTCGGGGTCGAACACTTACGAAGGTAAGAAGACTGCACATACGTAAAAGAGAATTGCGAGCCCCAAGTTGAAGGAAGTAGGAATGGATAGTAGCACCTGAGATCGAAGTGATCTGGTTAGCACGTACAGGTTCACCGACGAAAGGAGTGCTGAGCACTCCTGGCGAGGAGCCTGGCGATGATGCTAAGCCTGGTATGTTCAATTCGGTCGCCAAGAGCTGGCAACCTGAGATGTAAGCATCTAGTTCTATAGTCTAACTGGCCATCCCAGGAACGGAGTGCGAAGCGCGTTGCTCTACGTAGAATGGACTCGAGCTGTGCCAAGGCTTGAGTCGAGGATGACCACCACACGAAGCTGGCGTACTCAATTAGCGAACATACTAACAGCAGAACAGCGTTTTGGTGTAGAGGGGGTCGCGAAGCTGCGTTGTCTTGCTGATGGCCAATCCAATGAGTTGGCTGCACCTTGCAACGATGTGGTCAAGCTGCTCCTCGAAGGACAGCCTAGTGTCAATGATTACGCCTAAATCTTTCACAGATCTCAAACACAATCTTTCCTCATATCGCAAGGCTTCCGTGATTATAAAAAAGAAAATAAAAGTATGAAGAAATCTTGGATCGTTTCGAACTCAAAGCAGCTGACATAAGTCTCGCTTTAAGGGGGACTCGCATAAAACCGACTGATTGTATTTTAAAACGTATTTCCAGAACAAAACTGAATTTAAAAGATATCTATTATATGAGCGTTTTATTCTTTGTTGTTATAGACATTCTCTTTCGTCCTGTTTCCTTTTTTTCGAGGGTGTTTGAATTTTCTTTTAAACTCTACCTGTTTCAGGTTTCTACCCCATAGGACCTGAAAAAGTTGCTTGTAGACAAAATAGTGTGCTTCAAAGAGGTGAAAAAAATATTAGGAATCCCATTGCCAGTATAATATTCACATAAAAATAACACTTTAAGAACTCGTCGAGCAAAATTTTCTCCAAACTGCATTTTTAAATCTGCTGCACTGTGCCGTTTTTGCTCCACAGGATAAGAAGCAATTATGTTTTAACTACCGTTAAGTGGAACTCGTAGTTTACGCACGCTTGTCCTTGTCCGTGTCCAAAGAAAGTTCACACAAAACGCACAAGTAGACATGATTATGAGCGGAATTCCGGCTTCCGTGCACATCACTTTAATAGCAATTGCAGGGCTATTTAGAAATGCCGGAAGTAGCTAGCAATGTCTCATGGTTTCTCTATGTACTAGGAACTACTCTAGAATAGGAACTTCATTCTCTGGGTGGGAAATCTTTAAGAATTTTTCATTTCGCACCGTGACATTTGACAAAATTTGGTCTTTACATATATGGACAGCTTCGGTAGAATTTCTCCTCCAAAGCTCGTCTACATTCTAATGCGTAATAGTGTATTGCGCAGGGGTGTAAAGCTGAACCATAATGAAAGTATTACTCCTCTGGGGGGCATACAGTCCACCGAAGGCGAAAGCTGCACGCTATCTTTCCTCAAGCGACACAAACAAATCTAGTCAGCAAAGAGCACCGGCACCAGCAGCAGCATAATGATAAAGCACCAGAAAAGGTGGTGAAGTGTTTCTTTAGGGACCCCGCACATACCCAAGTACAGAAAAAATACTTTCTCAGCAGCGTAAAAAAGCACACCGCACGAAACCAAACACCACTAGTGAGTGTTGAAGATTTGCTGGGTGAAAAAGGAAACCAAAAAAAAAAAAACCCAAAAGCTTGTGTGCATTATTCATCTCGTTTACAAATGGCGACAGGATAGAGAGCGCTTTTCACGGGCCGGGTGGAAAAGTGGAAAAAAAGGTTGGTTCGTATTATCGCTAGCCTTATTCGTGCCTCAAACACACTCACACACACACACACTCATACCAACGTGCTGGTGCTGGGTGCCTACTTAGCAAAAGCAGGATTTAGCAAGAGTAATGGAGTTAGTTTGCTGCTTCATCCAATGTGGTTGCGGCTGTGAGTGTGTGTTTGTGTGGTGGAAATATCTTTTCATTTTTGTGTTTCGCTTATTGCACCAAGCAAACGACAAATAATTCAGGAAAATGAGGATTATTTTTCATGCCACGGGAACTGTCTGAACGGGCTTTTATGCTAATCGCTCCCGTGTAGTGTATACATTTGGAGGAGGGCTTTGGATGGTTTGAATAATCTTTCGGTGACATTTATTTTGCAAAGTTAAGTTCATACAACAAATTTGGTTTTAAATTAGAACTTTGTCTTGGCTTACAAAACAAAAATTTTACAATCATTTTTGTTATAGTATTTTATACTGTTGAATATTGACCCCTACCGCATTTTAAAAATAAATAGTTAATACACTACAGCAATTATGTATAATAACAAATAAGCTTCTCACGGAAGGTAGTGAAAGTAAAATACTAAATGTATCACACAAAAAAGGTAAACCATTTATGCTAAATTTTGGGAAAAAGTGCTCTCCCACCTTGTCAAAAAGTTTGACGTTTCCTGGAACATAATCGAGTGTCAAATGCAAACATTGGCAGCCCTGTGTTCCAGTGTCCCTGATAAGCCTTGATTAATGGCGGTGCAAAAACGGGGCAAAAGCAAAGGATAAAGTTTTTACATTAGAATACGGCTGATGCGGAAAGTTTAACCGTTCAATTAAGTTCACGTACAACCAAAAAAAAAGAAGCGATCCTACAATGTTCGCAACGAGCATCCTGCCAGAGGACAATGGCCTTATTCGGTGCCCGTTTGGATAGTGGCCAACCAATTTATTCCCTTGCGATCGTCATGCCATCGACAGGGGTGGTAGAAATTTTCAATTTAGAGCCAAAAGTGTGGAGAGTATGGGCGAGAGAGCAAGAGAGAGAGAGAGAGAGAAAGGGAGAGAGAAAGCGCGCAGAATGACCGATAAAATTGGACACCCTCGATCGTTCCGACTTTCGGACAGTGGGATCTCTGGACCGGATGCGGTTACGCACAATCGTCGGTGCAAATGAGAGGCAATCAGTGGCTCAGCCGCAGCCAATTTGATGAAATATTCACGAATCACTGTCTGGCCGGCGATTCGGTGTTTGGCACGGTCGCCGCTTTTCCGCTCCATTCCGGTGCGTGTCGTTTGGTAGCTGCTACTGGTGTGCTGCTGCTGCTGCCGATGGCATTTATTCGCTCTGGCCCCTCAAGGTTCGCATGTTTTGGTGGGGTTTATGGGTAAAATGGAAGCTAGTTGGCGGCATGCGACGACCCGAAACGGTGATGCTAATGGTAATGAATTAAGATGATGGTACTCTGCCAAATATGATGAACTGTTTCCGTATGACCGATAGCCCCTGTGTCACATGTGTTGTACCAATTTGTGTTGAAAGCGTTTTGCTTTTCTGCAGTAAAAGTGATAAGCAAAGCTGAAGTTTTGGTCAGGCAATACGTTTGACCTTGATCATCGTCGTCTACCTGCCCCATTGAGAACTTATTTTGGGTGGAAGATGAGACGAAATGGTGCATCTAAAAATACACCTACATCAGATTATCTCCTCCGCATGTGTACAGCTTCCGTTTTAGCTGCATCATCATCATTATCTTCATATGGTAGATAAAGCACGTACGTGGTGCAAGCGTCCTCCGGAGAAACCTAAGAAACACCCCAGAACCAGGCCCAATGATGCGAAAAATCAAATTCTCTCCAGCCTTTCGTTCACTTGCCGTAGATTGTTGCGGCACGTTTTGTTCGAGTTTTTTTAACGTTGATCGTGGGCAGACAACGAACTTAGCTCACCCGTGTGGGCTTCTTTGCATGTGTGCACGTCTCGGTCGGCTCAAAATAAAACTCTACCATGAAGCCAACCAAAGGGTCTGAAGTGCTGTCGAGTGTAACATTAATTTTTATCTATCCATTATGCGTGACGACCTCTTCCTCGATTTTCCGGCATTATCAGCTGGCCTGGAAAAGCTGATCCAATTTTTCCCGTCGATCCAGCGTGAGCAGACCAGTACGATCAAGTGGCTGTGGAGGGCGTGATTTCGGAACGATCCATTTTGGGAAGCACACACGGCTTGAAAGAAGATGAGCCACCTCGCCAAGGGAAGGAGCGTATTAGTGAGCAAAAATGAATTGCTTTATTTTAACGCGTAAAGCCGAACGGAGTGGTCCCTGCCGGGTTCGTTTTGGTAAATTGCAAGTCGTTCACATGATAAAACGGTTCATTGCAATAAGTGTAAACGTGAGTTGTGTGCTGAATATTCTATGAACCGCCGTCTGTCGTTAATTGGTGCATAGAAAGTGGTTCATAAATGCAGATTGATTTGTTTCTGTAAAACAGTGCGCACTGCAGGTGGTGCCTTCTGGTGCCTTTGATTTTCCATAGCACATTATCGGGCGCTTGCCAATAGGTGAGCAATTGATTTGAATTTCAAATGAAACGTATGATTGCAAACCTACATCATTTGCTGTTTACTATGAATATTTCTGAATTCTTAATGATTGTATGTAAAACAAATCAAAACTGAGTTATGCATTGAAAAATAGGATGGTATCATGTGGAATTTAAACAATATTAAGTGTTTGCTTTCTGTATTCAAAATTAAACAATATGTCAGCATGACAATCATTCACCCGTAAACGCGTTCATTTAAGCCAGTGACAACATCAGTATTCGCAAGAGTATTCATCATATTGTAAATATCACAAAGCCTGAAGTAACATTGCATGCGAAAGCCTCGCGCAAAAAGAAAACCATGTCATCGGTGGAGAGATCCGCTGTATTGTGGTGACATTTCAATTTCATTCCCCCTACAAACCACGATAGTGACTGACACAAGCACAATCTTCTCTAAGGCTAAAACTGAATTTGAAAAAAAAGTTCCTCTGTTGTAGGCTGTAAAAGGGACGCACGTTTTTTGTAAGTCGTAGAATTTTTTGTTGTTTTTTTTCCTATAAAAAAACAAAAAAACGGGATGGAAAATGTGTCTCAGATTTCGCACATTATACGTGAGTTGGAGAAAATCCATTAAATTTCACTCAGCAACAAAAACTTTCACTAGGACAGGTCGTTTCGCCTTTTCTGTGGATCGACGGAAGGTACATGGTTGGAACGGTAATTTCATTCTTGAAGGTAATAGAAACTTTACGAGTTTCCTTTCGAAAGAGCTATAACAATCTTATGTATGTTATTTTTGTTTGTATGTAAAAATTGGTTAGTAACCTTACTAGAAAAACTTTATTGGAACAGACCCAAAATACTATAGTTCTGACTAAAATTAAAAACTGAAAAAAGAAATGTGCCCCGTATCAGCAAGATAAAAGTTAATATTTGAACCATAAAATAAATAGTTTTCTATATGTGACAACAGAGAACAATTCATTCGAAAGAATTTGGATCAGATACAGACCAGCTAACACATCACTAAAGTAATGCAAAATTGTTTTAAGAAAGCTTGTTTGTTTGCCTTTGAATAAGCTGTTTGCTTGCTTGCCTTATCCGATTCAGACGTGCTTTTTTCGCATACAAAGCGAAGTGTTAGTCAGAAAAAAGACGATTCTTAGTTTGGAAAATGTGGTTTTGTTGCCTACAACAACAAAAAGATCTTTTCTATTAACACAGACTTATTTGTCTTCTATTCTATAGCAGGAATCCGTTTCATTTGTATGTGTTTTGTGCTTCTATGTCATGCTATTTAAAAGGTTACAGAGCGCAATTTCAATAGAATACGTTCCTCCAGAGGAAAACCTTATAGCGAGACGAGGGAAGCAGTTTCATGTGATGCGCTATTTTATGATTACTATAGGTTTTGTTTTTCGTATTGTTCTCTCTAGATAGTCATCACTATCATCATTATCATCATCATCATCATGATGGGACCATCAGCAGAAGCAGCTTCGGCGACTATCGCTCTCTAGGTCAGCACACGTTTTCCTTTGTCCTTTGTTGGAATTGACTATCGTTGACACCACATTGCGTCTTCGTTTCAGCACCGATCTGAAACATGTTCCTTGAAGAAGCGTTTCGCAACGTGCTGTGACCTTTCTCGTAGCGGTGGCTAAGCAGAAAACTGCGCGGCAAGATCGTGTGATAATATTTTGCAAAACTGTCTTTTCTTGCAAGCATTGAGGCACGTTCCAGGGCACGATAGAAATCGGTGATGTTGTAGTAGCAGTGGCAGTCACTATACTAGATTTTCGATGGGATTTTGTGTTTAAAATTGATTTTTGAAACATGTTATAGGACCTGCAGTAGCAAGCAGAAAAATGTCCTCTGCAACAGCAAATAAGGATTGTCTTTAGAAAGGACACCGAAAGAAAGGCTCCTAAGGCAACGAGACGAACCGTTCAAGCACCATTGCTATTGTCTTACGACTACTAAGCCCCATACCAGACATAATACATTCGTCCTTTTAATAGTAAAATGCAATCTACAAATCTGGGCCAACAATCTTGAAATGGGAGCTTCATGACTCAGTGTAGCACACGCATTTGCTGTAAATAATCATCGCAGCCCGACAACGAACCGACCCAGTAAAAAGGATGCACAACAAACAACACCGCCTAAGTGACTGCATTTATCTTCCAGATACTGGCTTTTGTTGGATTTTTCCCCTTTACTTTGTTGTTAGCCCTGCGCAAGAAGGCCTCATTCCGGCAGTGCATGGTTTGATAGCGCACGGAAAACATAATGCGAAAGGCATGTAACGTTCCTGCTTTGCAGCTGCCCGAAGTAGGTCATTGTGCTGCTGTGTTGTGTAGCGTTGTATGTAGCTTATTATTTTGCAAAAACAAATAGCGTTTGAAAATGCCTACATTCTACATTCCGCAGCTGTTCACTTCTCGCACTTCCATGAGTGATGGAAAACGCATCAGAACTGGTGACGAAGAGAATAAACCCCCGTCCCAATCTAGCGTCACAGCACACGGTTTCGCGTCGGAACGGTTAATGCCTTGGGGTGTGTGTGTGTGTGTTGTTTTTTAAACAGTTTGTTGCTGGTGTTCCACGATCTAAATATCCTTCCGATGGTAGAGTGTGTTCTACACATGTTGCTTTCCCCGTGGCGTCGTTATAGATGATGAAAAGGATACACGCTCAACAGCACAGCTGCTCCCGGGGCACTATTGAAACGTTAACACTGCTGTGCCATGTCGGGATGGTGAAACGGTTAGTACAACGATAAACCAGGCCGGCCGTTTGATTGCCCTCGTCCGATGGTCGCCCGTGGGTACGTCCACGTGATGTACCCGTGGAATGTGGCCTTGATGCTCATTTTTGCTGACTAGCTGAGGTCGTTTTCGTTTTCTTTCCCGTCTTTCCTCCGGTGTGCCGGTGAAGGTTAAGTCAACTAATCAACCGATGTCACCAGCAGCATCCCTCGAGAATTCCTTTTGAAAGTGACACACACACACACGCACGCACACCAATGACACCTTGGCGTATCTTTGTCAGCTATCTCAACTCCCTGAGGCGTTCGGTATGTGTCGTTGGTGGGGTCGAGCAAGTTGCGTTTAAATATTTAGTTAACTATTTCAGGCTTTTGGGGAGCGTTCTTTGTACTCACCTTTTTCTAACGGTCTGCACAAATGGAAAGGATTCTTGGTCGGGTTTTGTCTCCGAGAAAAAGGGTCTTCCTCATGTGACCACACGCCTCACAATGGGCATAGGACACTAGCGTCCCGAACAGCTAGTCGGAACGGAACAGATATTTAGAAGAACATGTTTGTGGGACCGGTTCGGTGGGTTTCTTATTGCGATAAAATCTTCACGATCGATTTTGCACACCTTTTTCTACCTCTCCCTCTCTCTCTCTCCCTCTCTCTCTCTTTCTCTCTCTATCACCTTTCATGTAAATCGAAAGGCTTCGAGATGCTATCATGCATTCGACGAATGAAATGGAAACCCCCGAAGTTTACGGCAGGTAAATGAAAGGTAGCGCAATGCAGGTGAATTTTGCATGGACAGGGAATGGGCAAATCATCTCTTCCTCGACGGGGGAGCTCCCGACGTCTTTCAACAGGTAACGGAACTTTGTGTGGCAGAAAAAGGTATTTGATGTTTGAAAAAACGTGCCTAGCATCATCAACGAGCGAAAAGGGGTTTTAGTGCAAAATGGCTGAACTGAAATGCCAGAAACAGGAAAAAGCTTTTCCTTCTCGCTGTTGAAAATTCGATTCGATGTCTCTTGTGATAATTAGCAAAGTTCGCTCGACAATTCGTGATCGTCACTTTAAGTGCTCATCGTAAGCATGTTGATTTTATTGAGAAACTTTTGATAATTCGTGAGAGTTTTTCTCTTCTAAACATCGACACCCAACAGTATCTAGTAAAAGTTGCACAAGTATTTGGGTCATGCTAGTGTCTGAAATGTCCCACAAATTGGGATGGAGAGAAAAACAAGTAATTAAGATTGCTTCAACCATGTTGGCAAATGTCACCGTGCTGGACGGAGCGAAGGCTTTGTTGTGTTTGCTTACCCAGTCTCGCCCCCTGCATTCGCTCCACCCTCGCCTGTACGGCATGGTGCTTGTAGTTAAATATTTGCACATTCCGATGGTGAAACAGTATGAGCAAACCATTCCAATGCTGCTTCGTACCACGATAGCGTCATGGAATTGGAATATTTAGTAAAATGTGAAGTATTTTATTTGCATCTCCGTGCAGGGGCACAGCCCATCGAAGAGCCGCAGCAGAAAACGGTGTGTGTGTGTGTGTGTGTGGTAAATTTTCAATCGAAACTTGATTTTACGACTTCATCTATCGATCGATTATTTGAGACAACATTTGCAAGTCGAAAACGAAACTTGTTCTCGGTTGGGGTTCGGTGATTCGTCGCAAGAAAAGGATGACACCGGTTGCGGGCCCGGTTCTTAGTTGTGGCCTTCCTCGTCCGTGCTTGAATTTAATAAGATGCGGTAGCAAGGTCAGGGTATAAAATATTTCCAAGATTAAGAGCAAACAAACCACCGGGAGGTGGTGAATGCCAACGGGACGGCTTGTATATGCGTGGATATGTGTTTGTCTATGGTATGAATTTTGTGTTGTAGCTTTCCGGAGTCCTCCACGCTTCAACAGCGAAGGATGGAATTTATTTGATTTCTGACTAAACGGCAAAGTTTTTCCAAATGCAAAAGCATCGTACCGCTACCGGAAATTGGAGATGGATGGTATGTGCAAGTTTTTAACCAAATTTCAATCAAAAGTTGTATGGGTGGTACGGTGGCAAATTGGGGGGTTCGTAAAAGTTTGGGTATTGATATTTGTATTTGTTTTTTAAACATTTATACTCTTAGCGCCTAATATAACGTTTTACGCACATATCACAAAGATATTAGCTTTTATACATATGTTTGTTCATTTATAGTATAAATTGGTATATTGGATTCTTATAAAAAAATACGCTTTAGATGCTTGTAGAGTGAAGCGAAATAAAAACAAAATATCAATGCTGTCGTCAATTAGGCACGTAAGCTATTATATCTTTAAAAAAGTGTCTTTTTTCATATGAATACAACCTATCCCGATAACACATTTCCGCAAAAGGTAATTTCTCCTATTTGAGCAAACCTGGAAAAAAGTCTGCCTTAATGTGGTAAATTTTGTTTTTAAAAATGGTATAAACTCGTAATTTGTTTATATAGTTGGAATTTCAATTTTCATTGAAGCCAGAATTCAAGCTTAATTGCTTTAAGCTTACAAATATATCAATACTGTTCATTTTGTAAAACATATAATTATTATAACATAGTTTTCTGAGACCGCATATTAATGCGTATCATTAGAAAACATAAGTATCTGCAAAACAACAGTATTTTTTTATTATTTTAAAGTGTTTATATAGTGTACATGAAGTACACCAAAGTTTGCGCACACTAAATTTATTTGAATTTGAAAAATCAAATATTTGCATAAAAGCATCACGAAACATACATTATTTTTAAAGATATTAATTAAGGATCTAAAGATTATTTTTTATTTCAAGGGTAACGGCCAGGCCATATCGCTTAAATTAAGGAATTAATTACATTACATTTTAAATATGAAATCTATTATATCTAGTACTTTGGTTTACCTTTGACCCTACAAGGATTGTTGTTTCACCCAAAACGAAGAAATAAATATTCTACAAAAATAGATAAGCAATAGCAGCAGCATAGTCCTGTTGCAAGAACCGACGTAGTTCGATTCCCTTCCAGACTGCCTTCTTCTAGCAATTACGGCAACGTGGTGTAATAGAGTGTATGAAGAATGGTCAACAGAACCGTATTCCAGTGCTAGCGAAACATGTAAGTAGCTGCTGCTTGTTTCGATGATAAATTTAACAAAAAACCCGCCCAACCCCAATTTATAACTATCGTTTTCTAGCTATATTTCAGTTTAAGTATTCAATTTCTTTCCCACTTCCAATCGAACAAAAACCTGTCCCAGGATACTTTTGACGATAAATCTTAACCCTTAGACACTTGCCGGTGCGCTGAAGTGCTCTGCTGTGAGCGTGTAAGCGGATTGACTGGGCAAATGTTTGGACCAAAATGAAGGGCCCGAGTGCCGGAGGTAGCGAACCCCTGTCCTCCAACGATAGAGCAGCTCAGTTAAGAGCACTTGTCCCCGGAGCAGACAACACATGGCAAAAGCAGAACATGGTGTAAGAAAAAACAGCAGAATGCTTAAGAAGTAAGGAAATAGAGCACAACATAAGCAGCTCCTTCCTGTCCCGGGAGCTGTTTGTATATCGTTCTTTTTAGCTATGACTCGGCCGATGTGGGTGTGTTTCTGTTTTTTTTTTTATCTTTCTCCCTATCCATCTCTTTATCTCTATTTGCAACTGGGGCTACCCACTTTGACCATCTAAAACATCGATACGTTAGCGTCTGTTGGATGCAAAAATGTTCTAGACGTCATGCAAGATCTCGCGGTGCGGCGGTTTCGCAGCGGCAGGTTTCGAAGGGCTGCTTAGAAACCTATTGCCACCCACATCCACTCATCACCCGCACCCCTAGGGGGAAGGTTGATGGGCGCAAAGAATCGTAAGTTATTGTCCAATGTGTGGTGAGTGGGACGAGTGAGCAAATCTCGGGGTGAAAGAGAGCCTGCAAGACGTCGTGTATGCACCACAGATGGACGGGTTGGCGGGTGGATAGGCGAGAAAGTGGAAGTAGAAAAACTGGTTCCACCAAACGTCAGTGGCCCAGCGTGAGGGCGGTTGGGTGGCAGCGTTTGCCGGGGAGGGCGGGGTGTATTCAGAAACAAACGAGCCTTTTCACATGAACGCGTTTGTGACGGGATCGAATGTCTTCTAACGCCTTCCTCTCCCGTTAGCAATGCAGCTCGAGCTGACTGATGCGACTGTTGTGAACGTATTGAAGAGAAAAAAAGGTTTATTCACAAAAATGTAGTTCCTCTGTTCCTGCGAGAACCTCCCCACACACATATATAAACACCGAAACCGAATTCTCCGGTCAAGTACGCAGGTGCGCATTCACGTAGAACATGTCAATGCTAAAGTGAACTTATTTTATGGGAGATTTTCAAAATTTTAGAAAAAGCTGAGCCTTCCACCCTGTGTGTCGAGATGCTGCCCCACACAAAGGAATTTAATACAGAACGCACAGTAATGTTTCTCTTTTGCATAACGTCTTCGGCGCACGACCTCCAAACCGGCGCCCAGAGAACTCGAATGAATCAAACCATTCACGTAAGCGTCAATAGATTCATTGTAGCGATAAAAACCGTGGCTCTTGGACGCCACCGGGAGAGAATGGAAGCATTCGCTTGTTTTGTTTTCTTTTTAAAGGTTGATTCTCCACACCAAGAATTGCTTGCGGCATCAAAATACTTGCCGAGACATAATACGACCGCGTTTCGGTGGCGGAACATTTTTTTATCTTATCACTCCGCGACCCTTTCAGCGTAAGCATTGACGTTTCACGCACACGCGCAAACGAGCCCATCGACGAGCTTCACCGTACACACACACAACCCGAGGGGGTTAGAGAAAACGCGGCGGATTGCGATGAATCAGAGGCCCGCTCGGTGCATTCCCTCGCACACGGCCCTTAGGGCGCCACCATCATGAAATGGTAGAGAAAAACGTGCCTCAGAAGTAATGCATCTCATCATCGCCCTTACTGCACATACATAACTGCTCCCCCTCCCCCACCACACACACACACACACATGCGTAGGTATGAAAGCTTGAATTCCCTCCCCCCCCCCCGCTTGCTCCCATTTCCTTCACTACAGCACAATATTTCACGCCTCTTTGGGAGGGTGTAAAACTCCCCGCATTCTCACGGGGGATAAAAGCGAACAGGACAGCATGTGCATGGCGCTGAAAAGGAATGGCGACTTCTTCCTTCTCTCTCACTCTTTCACACGCATGTGTGACAGCTCGCTCTCCTTCGCGCATTTATGCTCTTATCCTTCGGTGCTTCCTGAGAGCAGAAACGGAATCGATCGGGAAGCATATTTTTCCATTTTTCATCACCATCCATATCCCCTGACTCAATTTACCTGTTTCTTTTCTTTCTTTCCGGTGTTCTGTTCTCTTTTGCTGTTGATGTTTCTTGCTGGCGCTCGGCCAAAGTTTAAGCACTTTTCGGGGTGTGTTTTTTTTTTATGCTGCCATGCTGCCACCGAACAGGCAGGGCAAATAATGTGTGTACCACGATGCCGCTACCTGGCGTTCGGCTGTAGTGGGCTGCTTTTGGGTTTTCGTTACGCGCTTACGCGTTTGTGTACAAACCAACACACACACACGCACACGCACACACACACGTGAGATCGACGCACACACGCTTAGACAGGTACAGCTTCACACACGCAAATGCTTTCGCACAGGTAAATCACACTTCCATTCCGTTCCCGACATTTGCACTCGAATCACTGGGAAACACACGAGATATAGGCCGCAACCCGGTTTTGGAGGGGATGTTGCAAACGGGGCTGCATTACTTATGCTTTCACAGATTGACCATCCCGAAATCGATTTCCGGTTTCGGGCAAGGAGTAGGGTGGGAACGAACTGGGCACCAGTAAGGGGGAAAAAAACACGCGAATTGATTCGGCCGGGAAGTAGAAGGACGCTTTGAAAACGATGAACCACGCAAATCCAGCAAAAGCCTGCCACTGCGAGCGTTTCCTCAACCGGTGCAGTTCGGCGGTGGCGTGTATTTTGAATTGGTAATTAATTTCACTTTGCACAACATGCTCACTTGCGCGCTGATGGTGCCACCGTAGGCTCTTGAGGAGAGCGTGCACGCGTTAGGAAAAAAAAAGACTGGGGGAACTCGCTAAAACTCACCCCGCGGAACAATCGATAGAGGCAAGCAACAACAGTCACAGCAAAAAAACCGTTTTGCTGGAACGACGCGGACCACGACGACGGTCGCCGTGGTTCGGGACAGCGTGTGTTTTTGGGGCACGACCGAACGCGACCGATGCGTATACTCGACTGAACCAGTTTTTTCCGAGCCGCGAATTACGCTCACACGCACATACACACACACATGCACACACCGGCGGGGGAGCAGGAAAAGCGCTTTCAGAACTTTGCCCGAGCTCACAAGCCCCATCCGATGGCTGGAAAAGCTGGCACCAACATATTACGGCGTGAGCAAGCGAGCACCAGAGAGAGAGAGAGAGAGAGAGGTAGATAGAAAGTTGGAAAGAGAGAGAAAGAGAGTGTGGCATGCATCAGATTCAAATCGCAGACTCCGTATACTGTACAGTGATGAATAATATTGTAAGCATGTGTGCGGGGTGCTCAAAATAAGGGTTGAACGGTGATGAACAACGCAAAGCGTTGGAAGGTGTTCATAACTAATTGTGTTTATTGACCAATGGTGCATGATTGTTTATGGTAATAACAACTTTGTTGCAAGCATTGCGGAAGAGGTTTGAAACATCTGTTTTGAAACAAAATTATTTATTGTTTTGTTTAATATTTTTTCAACTGCAGCATACATTCTGTGCGGCACTGTACGGGCATGAACAAGAGCAAGGTTGGTTCACCGGCCTCAAAAATGAACTTGGTTTTGCGTGACAGGTGCTTTTCACTGTGGTTCCGTGTTCGGTCACTTTGCGTAATGATTTGAATGAAATATTATTTTATTTTATTATAAATTTAATTGAGTGCAATACAAAAATAAACGTTTTTTTTTAAGTTTTCGACCCCGTACGAGACGCAAAGGAGAATTATTAAGTAATTTAACCCTTGTGTTCGCAATTATCATGGATGTAGAATGGGATTATTTTAAATCATGATTTTTTCATCTAGTCCTAACAAAATAGAAGAATCAGATAAGGAATACTTCTACCATTTTTTATTATTTTTTATTTGTTATTTAATTTCAAATTAGTTTTTGGTTTCAAAGAAAATTCTATTTTTACAGTTTAATCATTGTTGTAATTTTGGATTCAATGATGCTGTTTAGAAATGATGTTCTTAACAACTTACGCAATCTTTTTATTTTACAACATTAATACAATAAAAACAATAATATCATAAGTATAAATTTAGTTCAAAATGTGGAATGAAAGGATTCGCAATATGACCTTGCCGTTAATACGGAAATAAAACAAAATCATGAAAGGAGTAAGTAACTAGGTGCAGCGATTAGTCTGCTACATTCAGGAACCCTTTTTTGCTACAGATTCAGGATGTTGATTGAATTGCCTTATTAAAGTAATCTTTAAATTCAGAATGTTCCGGAGTTTTTTTATATCTTATTGATATTGATATTGATAAAATATCAAACTATAAATGCAACATGATGTGTTTTGCTCATGCAAATAAAATATGGATGCAAAATTTATTTATTTGAAATAAATTTGCATAAAACTCATACGTATTGCGTTTAATTATTTTAGTAGGGTAAAATCTCCGCAACAAATGGTTTAGGCTGTAATTTATATCATGATGATTACCATTTTATGAGAAAAATCGCCTTTTATAACGGATACTTAAATAAAATCATAAATTTACATTTTAAATAAATTTTCATGATAATTTTGTAAACAAGTGCAATTTTGTTTTCAAGTGAACAAAAAATCAAAGCTTTAAGAAAAGTTGCTATTTCAGCACAAATCTTTTCCCGGACAAGGTATGCATCCATATAACTCTAAAACATTTTTATAATTATTGTAAACAAGTTATTCTATTTAGAACAAAGAACTACATAAAACTACTAAAGGCAAAAGAATATTTACATGAGCCCCAAATTTTAAACACAGTTTAGTACATTACAGTAGAGTAAAGTTTCAATCACGGACTAATTTCAATTTTTATCTATTCCGTTCTATAACATGCAGTATTGATAAAATAAAATTACTTCTGATACGTTTCCGCAACAGTCACTTAATCGTGCAAACGGTTTCGTGTTTATCCGCACAGTTATTTAATTTAAAAAAATATGTATAAAATGCTATTAATTTTCTACATTTATTTTTGTATCATCAATTACACTCACAGAGATTAATTTACTTTGTTTAAGTGCTCCTTTCTTCACTCTGGAACTTGAACGGTAATGTACAGCAACCCATGATTCGGATCCGTACTAATGATGGCCTCGTTGTTTCGCGTCTTGATACGCAACATAATAAACTCATCCTCCGTATCGATCGATTTGAGATAGTAGCACGCTTTATCCTTCAAGCTTGCGTACAAACCAGCAGCTGTGATCGCATCCTCCGCGTTCTCGATCGTGCTACGTATCGGATGGCCATGCTCGTTCATCACAATCACCTGCTTCACCAACCGTACCTGCCGGATGCGATCGAAGCAATGATCGATGTACTTTTCGTGCAAATTTTCCGGCTCCGGTTCCGGTTCGGGCGGTGGGGCACTTGGTGGTTTTTCCTACGAGAAGAAAACAGAAAAGTCTAAGCTTAGAGCGTAAATTCGTATCTGTAAGCTTCATATACTGTTGACCGCTAATACGAACCATATCATTCGCTAACCGTAGCTCACGCTAGACTGAAACCGTACGCAATAGTCAACGAGAGTCAGAAACCGCAGAACATTCACACCAGCATAATAAAGGTTCAAAGAGTTATGGATCGATTAGGGAACGACACACCCTCACTTTCGCTTCCCTATGCAACCCCATGCTAGACCAATAATAGACCTCAATGTAGCTAGGCGTAACCCTAAACCCTTTTTCTATGCCTTTTTGAACCGACATATGTCATTCACCGAGAAACATTAGAAATTAGTGTTTGTTTTTCACCTCCGGTAATAGGAAAGCCGGTCTTCTTTGTTCCCCCCCGACTGGTAGCATAATCGTGCCGGGGCTGAATGATTTGTTTTAGTTTCGAGCTAGGCGACATGAAAAAGGTACAATAAAAAACCACCTCGTTTACAGTCGAATGCAGTCGGTATCGCTGCGTCGGTCTATTTTATTGATTTATTCGATTCGCATGGTTTTTAAACTCTACTTATTGATTGACTGGACTGTTTACAGCTATTCGATACATAGTAATTGACATGCATTAATTACAATGATGCACGGTATACACAGACACGCAAGCACGGTGATTATACGAAGCCTGAAAAGAGTACACGCACAACGATACATTTGCTAGTTTGTGATGAATTATGTTCTACAACGTTTAACAGAATGAGGCAGATGATTTATCTTTTCCCTTATCGCAGTGCATTAATTATTGTCGCAGTTTTTAGTAGCATTTTTTGAGAACATTGTTATTCGTTTATCTCGAGTTCTTCGGCTTAAGGTAAAATTTCTGACCCAGCCGGGCCTTTGGACCCTTTGCCGCTGGACGCATCACTGTCCTGGTCGGAGTTGTATCCCGTCTCGCTAGCGTCACACGTTTGTGCCTTCCGCACCTTCTCTTCCCACTGGCGCAGCAGCGTCACCACATCCTCATGGCCGAACGTTTCCGCCTCATCGATCGGACGGTTGCCCCAGCGATCCTTGGGATCGTGCGGCACTCCACAGTGTTCGAGCAGAAACCGGACACACTCGAAGTGTCCCTCGGCACTCGCCAGATGCAGCGCGGTTCGACCGTCGTAGTCCGACAGGGTAATGTCCATACCGGACAGCTTGTGACGTCGCAGGGCCGTGACGTCGCCGATGGCGGCGGAGAACAGTAGATTCACCACGGACAGACCCTTGGTTTCGTACCGGTGGCGCCGCGGGTCCTTCTTGTTCGAGCCATGCTTAATGTTGTCGTACAGATGGAAGTTGAACACGTCCACCAGCTCCTTGCAGAACTGCACGCCCCGGCAGCTGTTGCCGAGCGGATCGAGCGGCGGGGACCACATGAACATGCCCATCACGTTCGGGATGACCAGCATAACACCGCCCGACACGCCCGACTTTGCCGGCAGGCCCACCTTGAACGCGAACTGTCCGCTAAAGTCGTACATGCCGCAGGAGTGCATCAGCGACAGGACGTCCCGCACGTTCTCCGACTGCAGGATGCGCTCCTCCGTCAACGGGCAGATGCCACCGTTGGCGAGGGTAGCCGCCACGACCGAGAGCGTATCGCAGGTGGCCTCCATCGAGCAGATCTGAAAGTAAAAGTCCATGCACTCGCGCAGGTTCGCCTTCTCCGGGTAGCATTTGTGCTCGCGCATGTAAAACCCGAGAGCGTAGTTCCGATCGGCGGCCTCCCTTTCCGACAGGAAGACGGCATTGTTGAAACCGAGCGGTTCATTGCCCGCCATCCGGCTGAACCAGGTTTGCGCGTAGTCAAACTTTTCCGCCAGCGTCATCTCCGGATGGACGAGCGTCTTGAGCAGGGAGCAGGTTAGGATCGCTCCTGCATTGATCATCGGGTTGTGGGGCTTCTTTTCGTAGTCTAGTACAAGCTCGTTAAAGTTGCGCCCGCTCGGTTCCTGGCCAATGTACTGGTGGACCACCTGCGCTCCCAGCTTCTCGAGTGCGATCGCGTACGTGAGCGGTTTGCTGCAGCTCTGCAGCGTGAACGGTACCGAGGTGTCACCGATCGAGAAGCGCTGCCCGTCGATCGTACAAACGCTTACGCCCCAGTAGTCGGGATTGACGCGCGATAGCTGCGGGATGTAGTTGGCCACCTTGCCGTCCGCGTTGCTCTTACACTTCCAGTAGATCTCCTCGATGTCCTTGGTAAAGCCCTGAAAGTCGGGTATGACGAACTGGTGGCGGAAGGCGCGAGCGATCAGCACAATGTTCGGTGCGATCACCGCCTTGAACGTTTCCTCGTTCAGATGCTGGGTGTGGGGCGAACCGTGCTCGTAGTTGTTGAGCTTGTGGACACGTTTGAGGTTTTCCATCATCTCCTGGATACGAGGATCCGTCCGCCGTATGCCGATCGTGCGCAATTCCTGTAGGGGAGATAGTGGACTTAGCGATAACAGACTATTTTGTAGCATATTCGATTCACGACCCTACCGCAAGAAATTTCCCCATGTTGACTGTGTTTGTTTCCTTGTTTTTGAACATGTTGAACAGCTGATCCTCGGAGTGTTTCTTATCCGAATCACGTTGCCTAGAACGAGAGAGAGAGAGCGCACCAAGCAAACATTTATTAATAAAAGAAGATTAGGGTTCGCTGCTTACGAAAAACAAAAGACTTCAATCGATGGTATTGATGCGCTTACAAGTAGTTGAAAGTGTGCAAAACGAATTTAAATGACTTTTTTCTATATTAAGATAAAATAAAGATGATTTATTATTTAACAGCGATCAAAAACATTACTACTGATGCATCGCTAGCATCCCTACCGATTTTACTAATGGTTACTTACACTTTCACCATGGAAAATGATTTCCTTAGTATTCTATGGCAAAGTGCAGCGTAAAGAAACATGTTGAATAATGTGTAAAACTAACCATTAGTTCAAAAATATTCGACACAGCTTCGAAACGATAGAGAAGTCTCTTTTCAATGGCTTAATGTAAATAATTACTAAACTTTCAGAAATAGAACTATCCTATCCGCCCCTGGCTGACACGTCCCGAACAGGTTAATGCCCATTTTCCGTACCTCACAAAATTCGCCAGCAGCTTCACAAAAGCTTCCCGTTGCTGGGAAGTAACCTCATTGCTTTTCGTACGGTTGAGCTGCCTGAACGTTTGATCACAGAGATTATGCTGTTCCACATCATCCACCTGCATTAGATTCTCCATTTTCACTGGCAGCATAAGGTAATAAGCGTTTTCCAACTAGATTGTCCGTGTTATGTTCCGTACTATACTGTCAACACTGGGAACTGCAATTACCCGAGAAAACTTTCTTTGCTTTAAATCACAAATTCCCTTTCTTTAACTCCTGAACCACACCGCGCACGACCGATTGTGATCGGTGACTACCAAAAGATGACTCGCTGCGTTGGCCTTTTTATTGATCCGCATCAGCTCGATTGGATAGTGCAATCAAGTGTTGTAGGTGTGATAAACACAAGCCCGATCGCGGTTTGATTTCCTATCACAACAGAGAAGCATTAGCAACTCTTCTTCCCGCAATGCTTCTTCGCCGGAGCGATCGATTTTACGACGCATTGCCGTCCGACGGGGGTAACATTAAACTTAAACCTGTTACCAACGGTGGAGGAGGAGAGCGAATTTGGCGTGGAAAATGTGTACCACCGCTTGAAAGGAAAGAGATGGGAAGATGTTTTTACTGTCCACGACGCTGAGAGATGAATGCTATTGATATCTATCCACAGCAGAGAGGGGAACAGTGCTTATCCGCATTAACTGACAAGTAGCCGCTAACAACTGTGGCCGATCAATATTTATGTCGCTGCTTAGCATGTAGAGGATCGCTCCTCAAAGGGGGGAATAGATCGAAGTGGTGAAAGAAGGAGGTGGAAGCCGCTTTCGTCATAAGGAAGTTGTTGCCGAAATCGATTATGTTTATGGGTCGATCTTCGTATGTTTGCCCACGTTCACCCACAAGACGAGCCCATGCTTTTTGTGTGTCTGTTTGTTTTCATTCTTCTAACGTGACGATAGATTCTACGTCATCAACTCTTACGCTGCACCACGATCATGTGCAAATAAGTACCATACATACATAACCGTTTATCTATGACGCCTGTGTGAATAAGCTAGAGCCTGTGTGAGATACAGACTCTACCGATGGAAAGAGAAGATTTGAATAAAAAAAATAAAACACCCAGCACTTGCCACCTAGGGCGTGTTCTAATCTTAGCCATTGAGCAAACATTAGGCTGGCGCACCCAAACATGAGCGTCATAGAACTGGTGCCTGGAAACCAGTTTAAAGCTGCTGCAGGCACGTGACTATGACGCGACTGGGAATTGAATATTTATGACAAAATTTAAAGCTCCAAAAACATCATATACTTACTCATCTGCCTGTGGCGGAGGTCGCTTGCGGTCGACATTGTAGAAGTGAGCCTTCTGGCTGTGGGAGCGTACCGGCGTTGTCCACAGTCTGCGAAAAGGAGTGAATGCGTATTTTCATTTGTACAGCTAACATAGTTGTATTTTACTTTTTACTTATGGTTTGGCCCTTTTAAACATATTTGATAAACAGTTTTTATGAAAATTAATTTACGCTTTAGGTAATTGAGGCATGTGACATTGTTTTACATTTATGGGTTAATTGGTCAGATATCTGCTTGTCCTCTTGTTACCGAAAAAAACATTTTGATTTTACTACATAAAAAACTAAACTCGGTTGTAAACCGACGGTGAACTGATCGACGGATATTTTTTATGCAAAACCAAATCCTGTCACGTGGTGGCTATTATTTAAATAATTACTTCCTAGTTAGTTAAATAGTAAGTTTCTAGTTCTTTGTGGCAATTAAAAAAATTGAACAGTGTCGTTATAGATGTTAACATATTCTAGAAAAATAGACATTTTCAGAATTAGAAGCTTTTTATATTATGAATCAGATTGGTTTGTCAAAAGGTATTCAAGATCATTTGTTGATGCAACACTTAAAATAAGGTACTGTTATCCATTTCAAATTCAAAATGAATCAACTAACAGACTAATGTTTTTACAATAAAATAAGTGCAGTGATACTGGATTTTTTTCGATAAGATTTTAAAATACTATTATATGAATTACAGAGCAGCCAGATGGTCTTCTCGCGTAGGCTTCTAGCAAGACACAACGATGTTGGATCCCAATTCGAATACAGAACTGATTTTCCTACTAACGTAGGACATACAAACCAAATACAAATTGATCAATATTTGTTGTGCCATATAAGTAAAATACAGAGAAAATAGATTTAAAGCAATTGGTCCCTAAATTTAAACATTAAAAGGTTTCGAAACAACATCAGGTGCCTGGGAGTAGGAAATCTAACCGCTCCTTGACGTACACGCTCAATGGAAACTGTCTGAGCAACACCATAGAAACAGCTGATAGATAAAGGTTTACGCTTCATTGGCAGCACACGCCACGGTTTCGCTTGTCTTACTTTTGCCTTCTTCACAGAAGGTGCTAAACCACCACTTGATTCGTTCGCTGTTTAGATTTGGAATTTAAAATATTTTTGTTCACCTGTGTCTACCGAAAGATGTTGCTGAGTCACCATGGAACGACGATGATACATCAAAGCTCGAAGCTACTGTATGGATGCCCGAAATCGACCTATATCCAATAGCACTTGCGCCCGCAGCGCCACATTGAAGGTGATGTGTTAAGTTTTGCAAATTTGCACATACGCGAGAGATGTTCATCTTGAACCCTTCTTAACTATGTTACCCCACTAGTGAAGAGTTGATGGAAGCGATTGGTTCTGGACGGAATAGCACGACACTGGAACCTTTAAACACGTACTAATAGGACGTTAACCTTTCCGTTTTTTTTTGGGAGCAAATGCAAGCGAGTAAGTATTGATTATTATCCTGCCAAAAAATGTTACGCGACTTGGTGCTCTCTTCTTTGCTTTCCTCACAAACTTTCACTGCCGTTTCTTTGGTTGGATGTAAAAATGGTCGTTTGAAAGGAAGCACACGCGAAATCGATTTCGCTCACGTGTCTTGGTCACTAAATGTCGGGACGCTTTCAGTCGTTAAATCCTTCACGAAAGCACTTTAGATGGAGTGTCGAGCGATGTTGTCAATCACGTCTATGGTGAAGTAATCAGCCTTTCGGTATCCTTCGCTGGTCGCTGATAACGAAGAGCAAAGGACACGCGGTACACCGTAGTGGGGTGGTTTCTCTCTACAATAGTCTCCAGCAGTGTCCTTTTCGCTAAACTCTCATTCTCTCACGCTTGGCACTTTTCACTCCCGGTACGTGCCGTAGACGGCATACAGTCTGTGGACGATAGCAGACCTGCGCTTCGGCACCGTTCAAGTAATCCTATCCTTGCCGATATCCACGATGGACTAAATGGTACCGAATCAGAGCATAATCTACGAGCTTCGTTGCATCATCTGAGGCTGTAAGTAAATCGTTTTGGCGGTGTGCGTGCGAACACTAAACCACCATAGTGTTCGGGGTGAAATTGAAATAAAAAACAAACAGGTAAATTTAAGACCTTGTGTCCGTGTTTCGGTAGATTGTTACTTGCGTTTGCTATTTGCACGTTATGTACGAGAGGATACACTTAGTTGAGAGTAACACGCAGAGATACAGGTTTATATAGAAGTTGTAAACATGCCGCACGACCCTTTGTTATTAGTTATCGTACCGCTGATAAATGGTGGGCGGTGAGATGCTTGCAGATGAAGCGGAGCAACTACTGGAGCGTGTAATCGAGTGGCATTCTCTCTACACACACTAACTGACTGATTCAGAAAGGTAGGAAATAGGATGAATCATGGTCATCTGAAGAAGCGAAAAACATCTACACAGCTAAAGACATAGTAACGAAGTATGGAATGGTGCAACGTTTGCAAGCATTGCGTCCGCAAGCTCCGCCAATGCCTTATCTTATTCAAATAAAGGATGCTGGCGCCTAGGAGCACATGGCAATTGTGTTTGAATTTGTAATTGAAGCACGTGTTGATTGTCACGCAACGGAATTCATGTGCGATTCCTGTTTTATTATGAAGATGCTGTTTTTTTAAATAATAAGCATCAAATGACCAAACTAATTGATAAACTAATGAGCAATAACTGTTAGTTGAGCGTTAAATGAAAAATGGAAAATAATTTTTAATCTGAAAATGCTTCCCGCTCACATTCTATTCACCTACCAGTGTTTATCACCACTGACTGTAACGCTTGTAACGCTAAAGCAATCCGAGCTGTCATCATGGTAACGTTGCGTTTGGTTGTCAAAACAAAACGAATCGCAGTCTGCAGCGACGGGAAGAATCGCTAGTTTTCTACAAAGCAAAAGTTTGGAGATATTTTTCACTATTGTTTCTGTTTAAATTTGCATTTCGCTGCAATCAGACAAAACGGGTGGCTGGAATTCAAGTGGTGAAGCCGTATCACTTGCACTAAAAGCGTAAAATGGTAAACATAAACATTCGGAAGCTGAAAGATGTGTTTTCTGCCTTTCGGTTTGGAAGGTCTGAAATATGGAGCTCTATTTTTCATTTACCTTTCTTATCTCATCAATTTTTAGTCGCAAGAAGTGGAAGAAACTCTAAAGCGCATCCAGTCGCACAAAGGCGTTGTTGGCACAATTGTGGTAAACAATGAGGGTACGTAGTACAGGCAATCTAACGGTGCTTTTACGATGATGTCATCTATCGGTACAGCAATTGCATGGGGCTGATGGTGCTACTGCTCTTGTGCCACGAAGGAACCATTCTCTTTCTTACAAATACTATTTACACCTTTTATTGTTTTCCGACCCACAGGCATTCCAGTCAAAAGTACCCTCGACAATACGTCCACGGTGCAGTACGCTGGGTTGATGAGTCAGCTGTCGGACAAGGCCCGGTCGGTGGTCCGGGATCTGGACCCTTCAAACGATCTCTCCTTCCTGCGGGTCCGATCAAAAAAGCACGAAATCATGGTTGCTCCCGATAAGGACTTCCTGCTGATTGTCATCCAAAATCCGACGGACTGAGCGGCTCGCTTGTGAATCGTGATTCTGCAGCTGTGGCAGGCTTCTAGTGGCGTCCTTTTTCCTTTTTTTTGTTCGATTTTATCGTATGTGTTGCCAACAATGCTTCAAATGGCTTGATACAGAATAATACAGACACGTTAAATTAATATTTAATGTTTCCCTTGGGATTGCCATTCCTTGGCTTACCTAACTTATCTATTAGTTTTGCGGCGGCATGTCGATACACGTCGGATTAAAGAGCGCTGAAATAATAATACAGGCACAACCCGAGGTATGAAGATGATTTTCTTAACACACTTTTTATTATTTATAGATCAACTATAAAAGAGAAAATAACACATTGGAAACAAATTTTCAATTTTGTTCTCTAAAACCTTTCACGTACATTCGAACCTTTTTCGTAACTCCTCGAAACATTCTCTGGTTTTATCGGTAAATTTATGCACTTTCGTTATAGAATATCTAACATTAGTTTTATTGCAGTTCCCTTTCGTACAAAGCTTTGAATGCCTTTGAAGAGTAGAGTAACGCGAATTTCTTGTTAAAATCACACATTAAAATTGATTGTGAATGAAGTTACAGGCGAGTAATTACTTCTTGGTTATCAAATGTTAGATTTGATATAAAATTTTATCGAGCTCTCCTCAGTGTATGATTCCCTGTTGCTCGTGTAAATCAGGGGCGAGTGTGCGTAATAGAAAATTCATCTATATATTCATATTTCCTTGGGGGTTCCCTTTTATGTGTCTACAAAATGTGAAGTTGAAAGTGTTCGGGGTATACCATTCTTATTACACACGAT
Organism: Anopheles epiroticus; assembly: GCA_000349105.1. Classification (NCBI taxonomy): domain Eukaryota; kingdom Metazoa; phylum Arthropoda; class Insecta; order Diptera; family Culicidae; genus Anopheles; species Anopheles epiroticus. Next base: position 428,982 of record KB669714.1, read on the forward strand.
CGCCGATAGTCAATGGTCAAACGGTTGGTCCACATCAACGGATACACAGTTAGGTAGTTAGGTGGGTGATGTTATCGGATAAAATACACTCTGATCACATGTCCTACTGTCTAGGAGGCCAGTCTACTAACAGGGCAAAGAACTGGATTTAGGACAGGCAGAAGCAAAGTTTAGTTTCAGAAAACAAAATAGGTAACAGCTTATTCTATCTGCTCCTTCTATCAAACTTGTACAGTGCAAAACTCTCAGTTCTATTTGGTTCTCTGTCAAATAACTGCTTCCTGTCCCATTTGTACCATAATTCTTTCTTTCTAGTGATAGAGCAGCTCGCTACAGTTTATTTATAATTACTCCACACGCTCCCTACTGCTCGATTATGTATGTTCGATATTTAAGTACTAAGGCGATCCTCGCAGGCAATTAGTTTTGTTTTCTTTGCACCTCTCACATCGTCCCCTTTACCGTGCCCTTGCATCGGTCTAGGCTTCCTGCCTTTTCTCTGAATGCTAGCGAAGAAACCCGCTCGGGAACTCGTTCACATCGATCTGCTCCATCATCGAGTAGTTTTCGACTTCGTACGAGAAGCGAACCTTCATGCGCAGTCCTGCACCAGTACCTTGGCTTGCCGCGGGAGTTTGGCGCACGATCAGCAGATCCTGCATGATCGTACCGCCCGGTGGCATTACCGTGCTCGATGGTTCGCGTAACGTCAGCACGAACGCTTTCGGTACGGCTGCCTGAAACAGGAACTTTTCGATAGTGGCCTGCGAACCGTTGGTCGTTTGCACGGTGATACGGGCGGGGGTAGACGATGGCGCTTCCTGACTGGCGGGTTGCTGCGGGTGTATGAAGAAGCGGATGTGAATATCGTCTTTATGGTAAACCTCGATCGCTGGTATCGTTGCCGTCGATGTGTTATCGATTGTCTGATGCGTTTGGTTGGGCGCGGCAAGACCAAGCAGATCCATAAAGCTGTCGGTAGGTGGTGGTGGTGGTGTGGCCAGTGGGCCATTGTTGTTGTTGTTGTTGTTGTAGCTGGTACTTTGGTTGTAGTTTGTGGACAGTCCGGTTTGATGAAAGCTCGTTGGTAGATAGGATTGTGCTGCGGCTGGCTGCGCAACGGGCACAATGGCGAGTGCATTATTGCCGTTTCCGTCACTGTTGAAACAGTCGCCTAGTAGATCCAGCAAAATGTCCTGGTTCTGAAAAAAAGGAAATTAAGATTAATTTACGAATTAGAGAGGACTCGTTTGAGAAAGCCTTAAGTTCAGGTCAGCTATTTCTTACCGAAGGTTCCGGTACCGACGGGGGCTCATCCTGCTGTTGTTCCACCTCGGACGATTCGCCGGACGCAAAGTCTGCATTGTACTCGGAGGAGGTCAACTCCGACAGCTTCAGCTTTGGCATCTTCTCGAGCAGCGACGTCCGCAGGTGCTTGTAGTTGGTGAACAGTTGCGAAAACTCGTTCGCACGCTGCTGCAGATCGATGTTCATGTGTACTCGGAACGCGTTGATGATGTTTTGAATTTCGCTAAAGCAAGGCAAAATTATTTTTTTTAATACATTTCTTCAAAAATTTGTAAGCGAGTTTACAGAAAACAAGATTACTTACGGTGTGCAACCATTTATTCGTACGCTGATTTTGGCTAACGACACAAGAATGTACTGCTTGGTGGTGATGGACAGCTGCGGCGCCCACAACAGTTGCCGATAGTGCTCAATCAATTCAAACTCTACAAATTAGGAAAGGTGGTGTCAGGAAGGGAAAATACATTAGCCGTTTTACCAAAGCAATCCATATATAAGTCCGGTTAATCGATAAATACAATCCAATTATTGGGCGCGAGTTCGTGTCATGATCCAATTTAGGGATGGAACCGCTTTCAGGTTCAATGTTACAACCACAGATGGGTTCGCGTATCGTTATTACTAATGCAGCTTCAAATTAGTATTAATTGGGAGGTAGGTGTCTCTTTACCCTTCCACTGTATCGAGTGGGATGAGTCGCAGAGGTACCTGGTTCTGAATTAATAATACAGACATATTCCCCCGACTTACCATCGAACCCTCCGGCTTCACCGTACTCGCCGATCGTCCACACGGCCACCTGCACCAGCGGCTGCCGGTTTTCGAGCTGGTTCATGTTCATGATCGCTTCCCACATCTTGTCCGTGATAAAGCGCTGCTCGTGCTGTGGACTGTTCGAGATGAGCTGTATCGTGGACGAGATCACATCGTCCCGAATGTTGTTTCCCGCCTGAGAAAGAAGGACACTGTAAGCAAGGAGGCCCACTTTCTTAATCATCCCCCCTTTACTTACGATTGTGAGAATTTTCAGCAGCACATCCAAATGCCAGCGGATCGAGGGCGAGTACGTTTCAGCGGCCAGTACAATCTTGCTACTGCAGAGCGCCTTCATCTCGGCGTCGGTCGATTCCAGATACCGCAGCAGCTCCCGCACCACCATCTCGATGTTCTGCGTGTTGATGAGCGTAAAGGACAGCTCCATCGCACAGCGCTGTATCGATGGGTCACCGTCCGAAAGGCACTCGAGGATCGTGATGCGATGGCGCTGCACCGCCGTCATGTCCTTGTGCACCGTCTTCACCAGCGTGAGCAGCCCGATGAAGCGAATATTCTTGTCGTTGTTCAGCAGAAAGCGCCCCAGTATGTTGACCGCCAGCACGCGCAAACTGTTCTCTGACTCGACGTTCATGATCGTGAGCACGGTTTCGTACAGGATCGCATTGCCCGCATTTTTGCTCGTCTCCGTACTGGTGGCAACCTGTGCCAGCACATCGTTCATGATCTCCGACTGTGTGGCGTCGCCGTGGCCGAGCACGCGCAACAACCGCAGTATCTTGACCTGCAGAAACGGATCGCTGACACCGCTGACCAGATGCTCGGGCGAGTAGCCGGTGACGGTGAGCGATTTAAGCATCCGCACCAGCGTCGGTATGATCGACTTGAAGTACCGCAGCACGGGCACGCTCTGTTCGCACATCTCGGTGATGAGCGTAATGGTGGCGATCAGGATGCCGTGGTTTTTGTCCGCCAGGAACACTTCACACTTGGGCAGATAGTCTTCCATCAGCTCGGGGACGCGACGCACGAACCGGAAGGCACAGAGGATTGCTTTCTTGCGCAGGAACGCGTTCGTCGATACGATCAGTCGCTCGACATCGTTGCACAGATCGCGGGCCATCTCTGGGGAGGCGATGGCGGCCAGTGTACAAAGCGCCGTACCGACGACGAACTGTGTGGGACTGTTGAGATCGCTGGAAGGAGGTAGATAAGGAAGCAAACGGGTTAACGAAGGAAGTTTTTTTTGTGTGTGTGTTTTTTTTTATTCGGTGAAGGAGCTGAGTAGAGACGAGTTGTTGAAACAGCGGAGTGTCACATAAAAGAGTTTTTAGAGCAATAACGAGCAGCACTTAACGAAGTTCCATTTGAGCTTTTTTGTCATTTTTTCTTCAAGCTTTTTAATTAGTTGAATTAAGCTGTGCTGTTCAAATTGCAGGGAACAAGTTTCCGCGATAATTATCAACGCGTCTTAAGCAATTTTACCGGTGGCTTTGACTGGGAAGAAAACTTAAGATTTTGAAGCACTAACATTTTCATCCACCCCGCTCTACCTTTCTGTTGGAGTTCTTTTCAACTCAAACTTTTCTTTTTTTAATGTCTAAAGTTTGCGCTTATCGTACATTCCGCATCGCCCCGGAAAACCACTTACTTTTTAAGGCAGTTGGTAAGCAACACGTGCACATCGGTTCGCTCGTCCAGCAGCAGCATTGCGCCGAGGTAGCCTATCCGCTTGTCGGTGTACTTGGCGCTGGCGGCCAGCTTGAGACACTCCACCTGCCCGAAGTGGGCCGGGTAGCCGAGCATGTGGATGTACAGCAGTTTGGCCATGTTACGACACTTCCAGATGCAATCCGTCTCGCGGAAGGTACTTCGGATGTAGGCACATTCTGTGTTCACCACCGCCCGCTCCTCGGCCGCCGTTCGGCAGGCACGGATCTGTCGGATGAGCTCTCGCAGGCGTGTCGGGGCGGGTTTTCGCACTGGAAGGAAATGAGCAAAAAAAAAGGTATAAAGAAGCTTCGTGAGAAAAGTGCCGGCGGATGTCAGCCGTTGTGGTATACCTACAGATATTTGTTTCGATGGTTTCGTTGATCACCTGTTTGATGTTGTTGATCGTCAGGCCAGGGCTGTACCTGTAAGCAGAGAGAAGAAAAACGCAAAAAGCGTTACTAAAATCCAAAATAAAGAAAGAAATATCTGACTCAAAGATTGAGCGTTTTTCCGTCGCCAGAAACTGTCCCTTTTTTCCACCCCCAAAAGACCCCAGTATCGATCGTGTGATGACCGAATTTAATCAACATGCCTCGGGAGAAAGGGAGAGCATAAACCCCGAGCACAAAACTCATTAATGCTTAAATTATTCTTGTGCTGCTCCACCTCCTGCACCGGTTTCTCCATTTGCTAGACATCCTGGGCTATTTGACTTCGTCGGACCTGGCCGGACTATTTTGCACCAGTCATTAGTTTAGGAAGGTGTTAAGAATCAGGGGGTTTGTGTTGTATTTTGCTTCTGCTTCGCTCGGAAGCACGCCTACACGCCGGGTGAGTGCCTTTCTGTGGTGTCGTTTATCCTATTTAGCTTCTACATCAACACGCCGGCCGGTTCCGTTTTATGTGGTTTTGGGGTGCAGGCAAAATAAATAGTGCTTCCTTTGGGTTGGGATAAAAGTTTGTTCACGAATAATGAGCGTCGCTGTTTGGTTTGGTAAGGTAGCTAGCTGGTTATTTGCTACTTTAAATCGGTTATCCAAATTAACCACCAGTTTTAAGCAAAGTTGAATAAAATGGCTTATAATTTGTTACGTTAAAAAACGAATGGTTTAGACATCTAACACGATGCTGGACAATGTTGATAGCGGGAAATTTTTCTCAGACTGCTTCTCAAACGGTAAGCCTGATCAGTTTGCCATGCTCCCCGTAGGGATAGTTGGTTAATCAGTCTATCGTAGGAAGTACATTATACCACCTATCGCCAGAAACTCTTTACGTTATTTAAGAACTCGTAGAACTCTTTACGTTATTTAATCAACTCTTTACCTTTCTTATTTGCATACCAAATAATGTGTTTAATTGCTTTACTGTATTTTATTTATCACCATTGCACTTGTATCCTTGTACAAGAAAAGTAAGGATTATCAGAAAATCAAGAATATGCAGAAGATTATACTTAGAACGACATACAATACAGCAAACAAATATCGAAAGACACAAGATATGTAATAGAGAACGGTTTTTTCTGTGATTTAGAGTACACACAGTAGAATCACATGGGACGGTGCCGGTTCGAATGGGATTCGATAAATCTTCGTCATAATCGTTTAATGAACTAAAGAAATGAAAGAGCAAGGCAGAAAGAGCAAGCAGAATGGAAAAGACCCCACTACATAAATAGAACTTGAGCTACAAATTAAAAACAGTTTAAAAAAAGCAACACGTTAAAATTTTATTGTTTCATATCTACTTAAAAATTCGGTTGTGCCATAAAAATTTAAATTCGGTCCCCATGGTGCCATAATATAGGCAATGCAAACTTAGAACAAAAACGCATAAACTTGAAAACATAATAATTTATTTTTGAGACTTGGATTTTCTGTTTTTTTTACTACAAGCGCGAGACCGTGAGCAGTTTTGGAGTTTGTTGCAGCAGACAAAGACGGCAAAGCGATTGTGGCGACAGATAAGTAAGTAAGTTTTGTATGATTGTCCCATAGAAAACATGTGTTACTTAATGAACAAAAATAAAGCTTACATAGTGGCTGGCAGAAAGCGAATCTCAGGATTGCTAGTGTTTCACTAGGAAAACTAGTGCTTCATTTCTAAATAAATTAAAATAAATAAAAGGGTGTATTAATTTAAAACAAAACAGTTCATAAGCTTCTAAAAACCGTGAGCCCTAGTGTGTGAATTTCGCTTACCAAGGATTTTTCTTTATCCTGCTAGATGTACCTCATTATTTAGATTTCACTCCACAGCACACCAACAATCTATTTCATCAACCTTATTCGGACAACCCAATCAAGTGCAGGAAGCAAGAAAAGCCCTGCGCTCGTACCACCGTGGATTCCCACCGTGGTCGTAAATGGACAAAGCTCCATCATTTACACAGCAACCTCCAATTTCGTAATCAGTTTACTACGTGTCAGTGGCAAAACGCACCAGCGTAAAGCAGGGGAAAAGAAACATCGTGTGCGTGATAGCACAGACGGTAAATCCCTCGAGCCGTTACTTTCCGTTGCCATCGTTACAGCCCGGGCCTTCGTTCTCAGCCATCCGCGCTGCACTTGACTAATCTGGGTGAAACGAACAACACAACGTGAAAGTGGATTTAAATGACGTCGCTTTTGCAAATCGTACAGCCAACGAAGGAGGAAAGGAGGGCGGTGAACAAACACATACGATCGGGTGAGTATTGAGACTGTGGCTTCCGGTCAACGGGTGTTGCGGTTGGGTTAGTTTTTATTCGATTAAAGCACAGCAGCGGCAGCCTGCCGAACGTCGGTCGTAAACCGTGCAAAATGATTGTTCATAAATTATTCCCGTACCCAGACACCGGCATGCGTTGAAGAATAAGTAAAAAATGAAACTTTCCAGTGATCGTGAGGGGTGTCCAAAACCGGAGGAAACCGAGCGCGTATCAAGGAAGATATGTTTCCCGCCATTATCATTACATTACTATCAGCAAAGCGCAGATGCAAAGACGTATTAATCGGGAGTGATGGATGATAACCCTGATGGGAAATATTTCGCTCACTTTGTAGGGAATGCTTTCCCTGAACTATTTTTGAAGTGTTTTGATCTATAGACGTCAACCAGGCGGCTCCATTACTCGCTCCTCTTCGTGCAGATTGAAGTGCAGAAAAATGTGCCAGCTTACTTGGACGATGATTTCTTGTTAAAAAAATGCCATTTGTTGAAGTATTTTGAAATTCATTTTATCGCCGCCAGTGAGTGAACAAATTTAATAACTGTCAATAGTGACAAAGTATAATTTTGGTTACTCTTTCTCCTCTTCCCTTCCAGGGTCATGCTCGCTACGCTCCATTATTTCGCCATTTCGTGGTGGGATAGACAGAGGAAAGATGGAACTCGCACCATAATCAAGTGTACAGTATGCTCAGCTATCAAAAGCGAGCGGAAAGAGTGGCTTGCGGACAACAGATGGTTTTTTTCTTGTTTGTGGGTTGCGGAAGGGCTGGTTGGTGTGTGCTCTGTTCCGTGTTCCAGTTGACCGGAGAGACCGGAGCCGGAGTGACGACCCGAAACCGGTCCGTTTGATTGATGGTTGGCGTTCAAACGTGACGCTACCAACTACCCGCTTGTTCTCCATCGCTCGATAAGGCTGTGGGGAATAAAAGAAAGTGGGCAGGCAGGATAAAAAAAGAACCAGCTGCTTCCCCTCCGAAAAATACGTGCCAAGCATCCGAGGCGGGTGGGCAAAAGACGTGAGAAGGCGATAGGACGGCAAATGTAGAAGGCATCCTGTTGCCACTGTACGTGTAATACAGTTTTAACTTTATCTCTAGTTGTTGCTTTTAGGATAGCAACTGCATAAACTGAGAGTTCAGACAGAGAATCATCATCCGGTGTGTGTGTAAGACCGTTGCAAGCTTTGTTTGGCATACGCTGAACACTGTACGAGAGTAGCTTAAGGGAAAGCTGTGTTTGAGCAGACAACACCATCCTATCGGTAGTTTGGTGACAAATCCTCGAGGGATTTTGGGATTTTATGTGTGTGTGTGTGTGTGTGTGTGTGTGTGTGAGAGTGAGCATCGTGTTAAAAGCACTAGCAAAATTTGCTCACGCTATTGTGATTTTGTCAATGGATTTTTGTGGACTTTGTGGTGTCTACTTTCATGTCATATTGCTTTGTGGCGATCGGTAAACGTGTCAACTGTGCTGCAATGCGGAAGCTGCTGGTTTTGGATTGGTGCGCGATATCCATCACAATAGAGGGTTGGTCCGTTTGATGCAAATGTTGTACAGTATGTTTGAGGCTTCTCTATATTGTCTATTCAACAGAAAACATCAAACAAGTTACAACAAACGTGAATATGTCCACGACCTCTGACCATAGAACGTAGAGTACAAGCAAAGTGTCAAACAGGAAATGTATGTTCTGTCTCCCTGCTTTTACACATTTTATAGTCGAATCATATAAAAAAAAAATAACAGTACAAGCGATATTGGTATCCAGCTTTTGAATTTGAATTTTATGTTTTCCTAGTAGCGGTTCGCTAAAGTTTGCCATATTATTTCTGTTTTTTTTTGGTTATAAAATATCCTATTTCTTTTACCCCATCCCTATTATGTGGCTTTCATTGGAGCACATACAATAAATTGAAATTTTATTAATGTTAGTGCTTTGGCTTTGTACGACATCATTGATGATGTTTCTTACTGTAGCTGGAGTTCTAGAAAAATTTCCATTTTTTTTTGTTTGTTGTGTTGAAGCTACAAATGCTCTCTTGCTGTTAGAAAAACTTTTAAACTTGAAAAGATAATTTTTTGAGATTTTTTTCAATACGGTTGTGTCTAACCGATTTCCATAAAAAAATGAAAGAACAAATCTGTTTATTTTATATTTTTTTAGAAGTTTGACAGCTTCATAGGAAATTTGCATTTATTCGACACAATCATTGGAAAAATGAAAAGTAAAGTACATTTGTGTGAATGTTTTGCAATAATTCAAATAAAAAAAAAGAACCAAATAATAATTCCAGTGGAATGAACAATAAACGAGCTAAAATAATGGTGAGATTCGACTTGTGCGGGAATTCGAGCTATTCGGTTTCGCTCTAATCCCCATGAACCGTGTATCTGGGGGACAGCTTGTAGTCTGTTCTTTTATGCTATAAAAATTATGTAGAACAATATGGTGAAATACGAGGGCTGACAATAAAGTAAGGTCTCCAACGCTGCAACTTCGCCGGATCACGCGCTAGGCGAAATCTGGCAACACCGCCGTGTTCCTTGGTTCCTCCACTACCACTTTGCTGCTGGGTGAGGCTTCCCCGACCGCTCAGTCTTGGCTGAGCAGCCGTCAACGATGGCGGTACCCCTCGCGTCAGCGTCCAAGTGCGAATTGCGTTCTGTAATACGTTTTTTGAGTGCGAAAATGGTAACACCTATTGAAATCCATCGTCAACTAGTTAATGTTTACGGGGAAAAGTGTATGGATATAAAAAACATGCGTAAGTGGAGTCGCGAGTTCAATTCCGGGCGCACTTATGTTCACGACGAGGAGAGAAGTCAGCCGGCAAGGTGATGGCTACGGTGTTCCGATCGTCACGGGGTATTGTTGGTGGATTTCATGCCAAGGGGAACCACTATCAATGCAGCAAGGTACTGTAAGACCCTGGAAAAGCTTCGTCGTGCCATAAAAAACAAACGCCCGGGATTGCTGAGCAAAGGAGTGAAATTTCACCACGACAACGCGCGCCCGCACACAGCCAACGTTACCCTTGACCTGCTCAAGAAATTTGGCTGGGACATCATCGATCACCCTCCCTATAGTCCCGACGTGGCCCCAAGTGACTACCACATGTTCCCCGCCCTGAAAAAACATCTCGGAGGGAAGAAGTTTGAAAGTGACGCGAAGGTTCAGAAAGAGGTCAACACCTGGCTGCGCGAGGCGGACGGAGAGTGGTATTCTGCCGGCATAGACAAGTTCATCGTACGGATGCGCAAGGTGTTGGAAAAAAATGGCGATTATTTAGAAAAGTAGCCAAGACCTTGACCTTTCCAACGGTGTATCGCTTTTTGTAAATAAATGTCATTTTCTATGAAAAAAAAAATGGAGACCTTACTTTATTGTCAGCCCTCGTAATTCAAATAAATGATTTTTGTTCACCAGAATTGGTTTTACAATGAGCTATCCTTTGTTTCGGGTTAGTCTCTTTGCTACGTAAAAATAAGAAATATTTTTTTGCGTTTTTAAAAAATATGAATGTTTACCCAGATATACACAGTTTACGAATACATTTCCTTAAACGCCTTATTTCTTATTCATGAGTATCGAAATCATTCTTATCATTTCAGTAGATAGCTCAGATAGAGAGTCTCTAGGTTTTACCGCTCGGTGTTTGTTTTATTTTTAGATAAAAATGACTCAGCAATACGGCCTGGCCGTTACTGCCGCATAAAAAAAATGATTTCTCTTTATTAAAATTTAACAATCAGTAACGAAAAAAGGCATTAGATCTCTTTTTTGCTTGTTGTTAACCTACATTGACCAGGGCCTTTAGTTATCGGTTTTGTTTCCATTTGGGAACAAGTTGTTAAACCGTGCCTATTTATTGTTCCCAATTATTTTCTAAATCTAGTCCAGAAATTATCTAGTCGTCCTGCACTACCATCGCGCAATGACGTTGATGGACATTTCATGTGTGTGCACGAATGGCATAAATGTACGAAATTTGTATGCTCACGCAACCCAACGAAACGAAGTCAAAGCCTTCAGAATCAGCTTATTGAACAGGAAAAAGGCCCGTGCGGACGCGTTCATCCCAGCAAGCAAGATGATTGCGTACTGTGTATTGACCCTAACCACACCACCCTGCGCTCCACAGTTTGCGCTCGGAGCGAATCAAACAGCTGTTGCGCGGTAAAATAAGCACACGGTCCGGGCGTACTGTGCAGGCTTCATTTAGCATCATCCTCCACTTTTGCGGCACCATTTAGCGCTTCTTTCTGCTTTCTGGTTTGCTCGCTTTTCTTTCCTTTTTTTTTCGGTGCGCCTCCAAATCGTCAAATATTCATACAGTGTTGCGCCCGAATTGCGCCGTTCTGAATGTGCTCTTGCCACGGTGGTGGTGGTGGTTGGTGATGGTGATGGAAGTGAAGCCATAAATTTGCGGCCATGGTACCGCGTGGTGTGGAGCTGGGTGGCGGCGAGGATGACCCGTTTCTGAATGGAAGGCATTCATTTCGTGCCCTGTCCCGATTATCCGGCAGGAGTGATCTTTTAGTCTGAACCGGGCTCGGGTTGGGTGGAGCCAGCTGTTTCTTACGGCCGGCGGACGGGGGCTCAGTACGGATGGGAATTTGGTGTCTTGTGAGGGTAGCGGCATATGTGATGGGAAGCTGCGTCATGAGTGCTTTTGGGATAGCTTTTTGCCCTACGACTGTAATGCGTTTTTGGTCGGCCTGGAGGAAGCGGAAGACGGAAGGCAAGAAACAGCTGGAATAATTACTTATGATCGCTTTTGCCTGTCCCGACGGCGAAAAGCAACGGTTTGTGCTATGAAGCTATTTAAGGGCCGTTGAGAATGAAGACATACACACCGGGAGGAAGCATTGGATGGATGATCGAGTACGGAACCTTTCGAGCGGAATAGTGCGGACGTAAAATAACCATTCAAATGCTTTATACCGATTCGTACAGAGAGTCGAGAAACCTTGGCATTATTTTCTCCTTCCGCTTCTAGCTCCCAAGAGCCCCTAAGTTCTGGATCCGAAATCATCCTATTTCCTTCTCGAGTGCACAGAACTCTCCTCGGGTCGACCTCATGTGCAGGAAATGAGCGATATGATTTTCCAATACGGCAAATAAGGCCCGCTCCGAACGCAGATTAAGTTTCTGACGAGCCAAAGCGAAAGTCAAAAGCAAACGTCTGGAGTGATCAACAGTGTGAACGGTTCGTTTATAATGGCTTTTGGGGTCTGGCACAAGGTAGGGTAGCATGCCGGCTCAGGAGGAACGATATCCTGAATGCATCTATCAAGTGCAACGTACGGTTTGTGGTTGATCTAGGAGTAGAAATGCAATCGGGAGGTAAAATAGATTTTCCTTTCCACTGCTATAGACTGTTTGCAATGGTGCACACAAAAGCGAGCTTCTTTGGTGGGTGAATGTGAACGATATGAGCTTGATAAGAGAGATACTCTTTCACATGGGTTGTCGGGAGACGGTTTTGGAATAAAATATTATTTTAAAAATTAATTCAATCAAAAAACCAATGTTCCCTGCAAAGGAAAATGTGAAAGAACAGGGTATTTGGTTTTGATTACATGTCCAACAACGCTCTTCGCTAAAGCGGCGAACTTTAGTGAACTCTTGAGCAAACTTTTGCCAAGTAGACAGCCCGAAGGTTGTAAACAAAAGCAAATTAAACTGACTTTAAAAGGATTCCGGCAAAAAGGTTTGTTTTTGCTCTTTTAACTGTTCCCCCAAAGCGATCCAAGTTTCGACGAACGCAAATATAGCCCACTTTCCCCTTTTCGCAGTACCTGAGCAGCAGTGCAGCGATTCAATTAGATTTGTTGGTGGGTTTTGCGAAAACTTCCACGAGTGTTTGGAATGCATTGAGCTTGTGGTTAATGGAGACCGGGTGGATTTTGCAGGCAGCTGTAACAGTTTCGGCATCACGCTTTCGCATTCAACAGTTAAGCGGATGATACTTTGTTTTAACAATTCACCAACTACCTTCGACCGTTAGAACCATAATGGTATTATGGTTGGTAATGGTAATGGCCGGATGGTATTAGCACGTTTTAACAAGGGTGTTAGAGCCGTTCCGGCGAAGATGAATGAAAAGCTCACATTCTCGACATCATAAACATAAATGCTGTTGTTCGCCGAAACAGAAATGTTTTCCCCGTGAGCAAACAGCTCCTATTGGTAGGTAGGTATTAATTCCAATAATCGCAGTACGATTGTGTTGTGTGTTTGGTTCTCGGTTCATTATTTTTTATCGCCTCTCACAACGGTTGTTTTTTTTTGTTGAACAATTTTCACAAATCTAACCTGTCATGGATGAGGCAGCAGCATTGTGTGTCATCAGCTTTACTAGCAGAAAGGTGGGAACGAGAATGGCGGTGTAACAAATATTCCACCGGCGCTTATTAACTCCGACAATGTTTGCTGTTGTGTCGTGGAAATGAAAAATATGTTACTGCAGAACGAACCGAGTTGATGACCGTGTAGGCTTGGGGACCGTGTACCACCGTGGGTGGGCAACTGGGTGTAACATCTGACAATGTGACCAACGGGAGAAGTACGCGGGTACGTTGATAGGAATGTGTATCTATCGTGGTGCTGCAAAAACTCGTCACAGGTTAAAGGGAGGAAATATCGATCGGTACGAAGCTTTACCCTTTTCTTTGTTTTTCTCTTGCCGGTACCAAAATTCGCCCCTTTCCAAAAAAAAAAAACACACAGTGACACACGGACCAGTACATTCTTGCACTGGAATGGGCCACACATTCATTCGCTTCCTTATCCTACTTTATCGATTTATCATGCTCGATGACAAAATATATCTACTACCAATCCGTTCGCTTGTACATTGACCGACAATATCAACTTCAACCGGTAGCGGGTTGTGTGTTAACGAACGAGCCTACATACCGGGGAAGCAAGGGATGGCGTGTACTCCCTTCTCTTCCCCTCTCTCTATCAGTGAGTTGCACGAAAAGACGGTATGAAACACTCGACGATAAGGTGAAGCAAATCCAATCTGTTCTTATTACACACCAGGAGGCAACGGGGCGGCAAGCACAGCACACGCTGTGTCCCATTTTTTTCTGCCATTTTTGTTTTAACCGAAATTTGTCCCCATTTCGAAATAATCACTATTTCTGAAAATGGTTCGTTGTGTGTGTCTGTCGGCTTCACTCACCCACGTAAAGCCATCTATTTGTTTAGCATCGTTTTGTGATGGGAGATTTTACAAATATTTATTTTCGGTGACGCAAGGGGTTTGAGAAAGCGTACGCCATAATCTTAAATGACCTTCTGTTGACGATACGAGGTGTCCATGTTGGAGCTTTAGCCCTTGGGCAAATCCAAAGCAGAGGGAGAGAGAGAGAGGAAAAAGAACAAGAAGAACCTCTTTCATGAAAGGTTAAAAAAGCGACAAACCGTTTGTTGTTGTGTAGCCCTTGCTGTCCGCTCCACAACGGTGCCCGGAATGTGCACTACCGAATGGCCGAACCATTACCGAGCCCTGATATGTTAGCTCAATCGGGATAAAAACAAACAGAAAGCAGAGGTACACAGTGCCTTGGTGGTATTTGCGATGGTTGTTGCAGGGAATGATCACCGTCACTGGCGGTCGGATGGACAGTAGCTGCTGTTGTACACAAACACACAAACTCCGGAAGGTGGTGAGGCAGAAAATTCCAAACCCACCCATGGACGGTATTCGTTTTATTCATCGTTCGGTTTTTGCTACCGTTGGTTGGGCTAGTATAAAAATAAATGCTTCAGCATGTGAGGCATGCGGTACTTCTCAGCTTCAGCATGGCGATCAAAAACACCGGTGGGGGCCAGCTAGCCTTTTCCGCCCGTACCGGTGGCTTGCTGGAAGTCAGTGGTCGGTACTGCATGTCCTTTTGCGCATAATTTTGTTGTCTTTTGCACTGAGCGGCTAAAGTTAAGGGGCGAAATGGAATAATTCGTCCTCATGACTGAAGACAGAAATGACCGGTTTTCTGCATTATGCCTAGCGTTAAAACCATTGTTGGCAAAGGTCTTTCTCACAAGCACATCGGTTTGCCTATTTGTATTTTGCCGGGGTTGCAAGATAGTCGAGCATAACTACCAACAGAAATTATTGCTTTTTGGGATTAAAACTACAGTGAAGTCTCTCTAAGATGCACACCGACGGGACGTCCAGCTTAGGGAGGATTCCAGCTTAGAGAATTTGACAGCGAACGATCGACGTACCTCCACAGTGAATTTTACGAGTACTAGATCTGTGAGAAGTTGAATTCGTTCGGATAATGTTCGAAATTTGCATTTTCTTTTTATTTTCAACCACAATTCGTTAAATTCGATGCTTTAATAATGTTCTAGCAGCACACCGAGCGAAGGTTTCAATGTAAACAAATAATGAGCTGACGTCAACTCAAGTATTCAATCAACAAATCTAAACCAACATGTACGACTTAGAGAATTTTTGTGTGCAAATTTCATGTGCAGCTTTGGGAATTCCATCTTAGGGAGGATTTCCAGCTTAGGGAGACATGAAATATATGGAAAATCAAGGGACTGTCAAAAGTGTGCATCATAGAGAAACATTTCATCTTAGGGAGGTTACAGCTTTGGGAGGTTTCACTGTATAACTTAAGACATTAGGTTTGTGGCGACAGAGCATCGGGTAAGAACGCCAACTATGATGTTCTGGAAGGATCGCAACCAGAAGGTTCCCTATAATCTACTAGCATCTTGAAACCACAAGTAGGCGGGAAGAAAATAGTAGAAGGTTCTGGATACGGGAAGAGTAGTATAAAAACGGTGCCGTATCCGAACCAGAGTTAGTTAGTAATCGTCCGAGCTTCGCAATGTAATCGAAGGGTGTAGTATCGTTCGATCCTCGACGAGGATATCATCTCCCGAAGTCCAACCAAGAATGAAGGAAGGAAGACCGCTGCAGTTTGCACCCAAGAAGGCAGGAAAGAAGGAAACGGAGGAAGGAGAAATAAAAATAGGATTATATTCCTAAAGGTTCAACATTATGCCTTCAAAATCGTTCAAGCTAAAATGTGTTGCTAAGATTGTTGCGAATAGCAACGCAACCTGCGATGCTCATATAATTAAAACGGCTATTTTAGATTGTTTACTTTTATTCTAGACAAAACTAAAAATTCGTCCACTTCTTCGCAGGTTGAAGGAGGGGAAGGAATTCTCCAACCGTCCTGCAGGCGGTCCTTAGCCGTCCGTCAACTTTTGGATCGCCCCAAACGCACTCTTGTCCGAGGATGCCGAAACGAACGCCCTCTAGCGACAAATGTAGATGTTCCTTTTTCGGCTCTCGCCTTCGAATGATCGCTTCGTCACATGCCATAAAGCCATAAAGATGTAAACATACAAAAAAAAAACAAGCTTACTTATCCGTAGATAAGAACTCGTAGAAGAAGGTCGTAATAGTTTGGAGAATAACGGTAAGGTAGAGAGAACCTGTCGTTTTTTTGCATGTCCATACAAACCTTAATGTAGTGCCAATATTATCAGACAATATTACACTGCATTGCAAAAACATAAAAATATAATACATAATAAATCAAAGAACAAGCTTAAAGCCATTCTTGCTGAATTAAAATAAAATTAAGATGCGGTGATAGCTAGCAACTGAGACAAATTAACTGAAGCTTCGAGAATTGTTAAGTAAATACTCGACTGAAACGTGCTTAGGCGGCAGTTCAACATTAAATTGAGTAGCAAAGGTATTGTGTAGTAAAGTCTTTTCCCGAATTACGCCGATTTGGAGATATCCGTATTTTGAAAAAAATATAAGGAGGATGGTACAACGTATGTTTGAGTTAGCAATTAGAATGAAATAATAAATAAAGCATTTTAAAACGTACAATACATATAAAACCTAACGATTTTTTTTTCCATTTTAAATGTCTAAGCTACGTCCCTTACCACTGTGAATGTGTACCAAAATAAAATTTACCATACAATTTTTTATGTATAAAAATTGCCTGAAAATCAGTTTTTACAAATAGGATGAATCAATCTTCACGAAAAAAGTTGACAATCTCTGCACTAAGAACTGGGCGATTGAGCAGACGAGTGAGGGCAGCGGATCACTGCTTGGCGAATAAGGGTTGAACCGGAAAAAGATCCATACTCCCTGTCCAGTTGCCTGTTGGAAATGGAAGAACAGTTTTACCTTTGATGAGCCTGTCATGAACCTCGGGTTAGCAGCAGTGGTAGTAGTACCAACCGCCATTTGTTCTGTGGGACACTTGTGACACATGCTCGAGCCTCTTCCAGTGGACCGGTTCGGCAGCAGCCACATGCAAAAGTAAATAAATCTCTGCCACACAACCGAAGTAGTGTGCTAGTGGTGCTACAGGTGTAAGGCGTTGAAAAGAAAACAGGCCAAATTCTGTCCTTTTTTACAGGCACAGGACGAAAAGCTATGCAGATGGCAGGAGGTAATGAATGAGAAGCTAATTTGAAGGGATCGTATACGTTGGAAGATTGTGCTGGGAAAATGTGGTTGGTTGACATTGACAAAGGTAAACATAGGTGTTTCAGGTTTTGTTTTTCCTACCACACCGCACGGAAACTAGGAAACTAACGTACATTAGGGGCTGATTAAAAAAAGGCTTTTTTTGTTTA
Organism: Anopheles epiroticus; assembly: GCA_000349105.1. Classification (NCBI taxonomy): domain Eukaryota; kingdom Metazoa; phylum Arthropoda; class Insecta; order Diptera; family Culicidae; genus Anopheles; species Anopheles epiroticus. The sequence goes on from KB669714.1 coordinate 446,140, forward strand.
GTCTTTCAGGTGGTACTGAGCTCCGGGAGGGTGAATGAAATTGAATTTAATAGCGTATCGTTTAGATCCCTCTTTACCATTCAGCTACGGGGATTAAAGTGTTCCATTGTAGCATCATTTAAATTTGCATAACTAATGAAAAATCATTTCACTTCCCAGGCTTTGCACGATCGATGGGCCGTATCGTTGTTCTAACGAGAATACTGTTAGCCATTTTCCCAAGAAAACTTTCTATTGAAACTCTCGGAGTGAAGTCTCCCCAAGGAAGCAGAAGGGTATCAAACGCGCGCGCATGAGCAATTAAAAGCGTTTCCGGCAATTCCATGCAAAGCAATTAATCTCCAAAAATTCAGGATTTTAAATTTCAACCCGAACTCGTCCGTTCACCCCCGGTCAAACCAGCCCGCAGGTCCTGCAATCGTGCAACAATAACAATGCCATGGCAAATGCTGGCGGAAAAACTGTTATAATGTTCCTTTTTTTTTCCTCTTTATTTTTTTCTCCTTCTGCTTTCGTTTGCCAGCGTTTTCACTTTCCGTAAGGAAATGGAAGCGTAGGGCTGCGGCAGGCAGGTGGCAGGAGGGCAGGAAACGTTACCATTTTCCGATAGGATGTGAGATGAAATCGGAATGAACTAATGACAAGTGCTTTCATTTTGTGCCCAGTGGCTGGTCGTGCCAGTTGCGCTCGAACACCGATTCGCAAATGCCAGCGTCGTGTTCATTTCCTTGGACGGCACAAAGGCAACACGAATCGTCGGATGCCATCACTCACCGATGCCGGCGTGGTGTTGTTTTCTGCAAGCCATTTAAGCTTCTGGCGTACCGAGCGGGCCATGTTTTTCTATCGCGCTTTCCATTTCCGACACCATTACCAGCATCACTGTTTCGAGGCAAAGTGATACGAGAAGCCAACAGGGGAATTGGAACACCAAACATGCTGCGTTGCCTGTTCGGCATGGTAACTCTGGATCGGTGTACCGGGGGAAAGTGCACGAATGGATCACGGGTTCGAGTGCGGCTTGAGCAGTTCGGACGAGCCGTGGACTGATTTGAATGAAGGAATCTAATTTGCAACAGATTTGCCTCCGGCGCCTCGGTGGAGCAAGTTTTTGCCCGCAGGAAGGCCTTTACACGGATGAAAGTTGGTTTTCTTTGCTCTGAAACATTTACATGGCACCCGCACGAACGAACGGGGACGAAAAGTTAAGACAAACCTCTTGGCCAAGCGGGGGTTGAATTTTGCACAACAATGGAAAACCACTTTAAATTTTGCCATACTGCCGGCTGAGTCGATGAAAGAGAGTGTAAGAAAGGGAATAAAAAACGGTGTGTCGACCAGTGTAACGACCAGTTCTTATTAAACAGGTAACCAAAGCTGCCGATTGAAAGAGGGAAAGTTTTCTCGGTACGCTTTTTAATTAGAACTTTCACAAGTTTAAACTTTCCCTACCCCGTTCCAATCGAACCCGATTGTGTTCAATTGAGCGGAAGGAAAACCGGGATTTTTCTTTCTCCGTTTTCACTCTCCCTCCAATTATCGTGATTACGGTATCAATTCGGTTAACGATACGTGTTTTGAGAGCTATAAAAACGTAAATAAAATAAACAAGCTCACTCAAGCGCCACAGAACCTTTGCCGCGTGGACTGTGTCCCAGGCAGGCAGGAGCACGTTCATCGAAGCACACAAACTGAGCTGATAAACGATTTTTCGTGCACAACAATGTCCTAGTCCTTTTTCCCTTCTTTTTTCTCTCTCTCTATCTTATCCTCTCGTGCCCTTGGCTCGGCCACAAACTTTCACTTGTTTACGGTCACTCGATAAGCATCTTAAGTGGTTTTCGTGAGATTTTCTCAAGTACGTCCTCACGAGGGAAATCGAGTAGCAAAGTCCCCATTAGTCTCCGGCAGCGACGGAAATTTAAGGTGGAAAGGTGCGAGAAAATCACTACCGAAGGATGCGTCCAGGGGCCGGGTGGCACGCGTTCGAGAAGCAAAAAAGCCAGTGTGTTGATACGATTATGAGCAATGATGGCACAGCCGGGCGTACCTGGGTGGGTCGTGAAGGAATGGCTTTTCGCGGCTGGAGTGATACCGCTTTTTCTAGTTTTATTTTATTGGGACCATTACGGTGTGTGGGGTGCTGATGATAAGTAAGGAAGGATATGTAAATAATTGAAGATTAAGGTACGGGCAGGTGTCCCACTCTTCCTAGAAGTATCTCAGTCAAGTCTTTCCGGAAGCCGGCCAGGATCGATTTACTTAGCTTAATTTATTTCGGGACAACTCTGTTTGAGAGGTGATTTTTTTTTATCCGAAGTAAATTGCTTGCTGTGCCCTCTTCCAAGGCAAAGATACAAAGGTAGGCAATTAATATTAATTATCCTCTTACTCAGCACCTTTGCAAGGTGCCAAGGGATATCATCGGTGTGTTTGTAATCGTTGCATAATGTAAAACTTTTCCCGTTAATTATTAAAAAAATACATTTTACATTTTCTTGCTGGAGAACCTTTTGCGAACGAAATGTTACCAAGGGAAGCATAAATGTCCCGTTTTCTCTTCTATCACTCTATCTTCCTTACTTTCCTGCATGATGATTAGCACAACAGTGCGCTTGATCACAATTTCGAGTGAAGCAGCAGGAAAGTTTTGCTGACTTTGGATTTGAAAATTGGAAAACAACGGCACTGTTGTTTCCTTCCTTGTTGGTCTCGAAAACGAGGGGAAAGAGCGGGCAAGATGTTGTGTCGGGATGGAAGGTCCTTAAAACCATCTGGACATCACTTTTGGTTGGCATTATTCGAAAAGTTTGTCTGTACGCCGTACAGGGTTTGGGAAATAAATTCAGAGCAGCGGTCGGTGGCACCGTCGTGCCAGTCGAACGATTCTGCTACTGTCTACTGGCGTGAAAGGAGCGGCATGAATGGTAAAGTTTGATAAACGGTAGAAAATTAATTAAATAGTTTGCTTCGAAACAGGAAAGATAAAAACGCTTTTGCAATTATTTGCTAAAAAGCATTCAAATTATTATCGTTTAAGTGAAAATGCACTTTCTTATTTGTCGATTTCCGAAAGTAAAATAATTAGCAAACAAATTTGATCATGTTGGAGTCTACAGCAACTATAGGGGTTCTATCTTCTTATTGTTTTACGTCTATAGAATAAGTTAAATCGCTTTTTTGTCATTACTTAAACATTTTAAACAGTTTTCGCGAAATTTATTCATATTTTGTGCTAAAGATTGATTCGATATGAAAAAGTAATATTAGTACGCTATGAACCTATTCCTGAAAATAACAAACTTTTACATACAGTGCGTGGCCCAGCTATACGAACCAAGCTTGTTTAGAAATTATCGAAAAGTATAAACCAAAGGACAAATTCATTCATTAAAAATTCAACGTTCATTTAGTTATGATACTTATGATGGAGGAAATTTTTGACTATGGGCATCAATATTGTTACTAATGTGAGAAAAATGGAACAGCTATAATGTTTTGATTTTACGATTCAATTATCACACTAACAATTTCATACAGTTTTTCAACTTTTAAAAACTTTCTTAATAAAACGATATTTTCGTATAAACGTGTTACGCACAGTTTGGAAGTTATTTTAACTAACTGCATAACTGATTACTTTTACATGTAACTTGTTTTGTTATTTATTATGAAGCACGCATATTTGGATAATCAACTTAAAATATAAGGGCCATGGCATAACACAAGTTTTTGATAAAATAGCAATGATTTTAACAATGAATATTACAACGATTACAATGATTATGTATAAAAAAATGATATTTACTATTAATGTAAATTGAACCGTTGGTTTCAATTCACAGTGTTGGGGAAAGAAGAATTTTAATCTTAAAAAATGGTCTAATTCTTATCTCTTGATTATTCTTTTTTTTCAGTCATTTACTCACAGTTGCTATTGCTGTAACAAAAACTTTTCCATGAATTGTGTTGTATCTAAAACGTTACTGGGAAAGCTTATCCTTTGCCATCCAACAATTTCCTTCCATTTTAATTTGAATGTATCTCAACGGGGGAAAACATGTACTTTTCTGTGGCTTTTGCAGTGAAAGCAACGGTTGAAAAAAAAAACGGATGAATCGATAATTCAATCAATTCCGGGAAAAAACACCCCGAATGTTTGCATAGACAAAACATGTCGTTTGCTTACTTTTTCCAATTCGGTTTTCAATTTTCATCCTCCCCCCGGGCGGAGCTAAACTCCATACATATTCCCGAGAAATCTCATCCATTTCGGTTTTTATCATCATCATCATCATCACCATCGTGATCCGCTTTCTTCCACACCGCAACACCTACCCGAACAGTAGATTTCTTTTTTTCATTTTCGTCGTTATTTAACGCAACAACCACGTTCAGGTGCTCGGTAAACGGTAACGGGCGTGCTCTTGAAAATGTGCGTACGTGTGTGATAAAATTACCATTTCGTGATAATCAACACACACTCACATACATGTGAACTGCGAAAAGCGTGCTTGGGAATGGGAAAACATTCGCCTTGGGCGGAAAATTCCTCCCGCTTAGACACAGGCTGCTCCTTCTGTCCCTGTTTCCATATGCTACACGTTCGATATCAGCGATTGGTGGTTCATTTAAATTTGTCTTATCGCCGACCCTTATCCTGGTTTCCGTTTTGGTGAGCAATGTGCAAGCGGGTAAGCCTCAATCGACATGGTATAGCGAGTGAAAGATAGTACGATGCCAACGGAGTTTGATGCAACAAAGTGTTAAACAGTACAAGATTTTCATTGCTCGGGCTGGTGAGAAGGATTGCACTGATGGGAGGATAGAAAGGTGGATGCGATCGATGGTGCATCCATTAACAAACCCACACACAGACGCGTATCAGGCAGTTGAACGAGGTGAATCAGCCGACGAGGCGTAACCATATTGATAAAGTCGATGTGTGTTTGGTTTGCGGTGGCGGTGGCTGGCACGGCGAACAACACAAACACGGCAAAACAGCACACTCAGCACATGAAAGGAGAAAAACCAGTGCAGCCACCACATTCGTATGTTTTCCCTTTTTTGGAGTAACGGACCCATTCCATGCCCTCCGTTCGCTCCGGGTGGTAGTATGTGTTCATGCTTTTGCACCCGCTTTCTCGACACCGTTCCACACAAACACATTCCGGTGACAGGGTAGAGATTGAACGTTGAGCACTCTTATCTGCCGATAAGATACAAGTACACCAGCAACCAGCACAACTGCACAAAGAGACTGCTTGTAACACCGACGAAGACGTGCTGGTGCAGGTCGAGGAAAGCAGCACAAAAGTGGAACTGTGTGAGCTCGGGCGGAAAAGCGAGGACAAGAATGTCATCCAGCTGCACAAGTTGCATCTTTCGGGAATGTGCAAACGTTGCAGTGGGCGAAAGAGCGAAAGATGTGATCAAAAGTTTGTAAGGAAAAAAACACTGCACCACAAGGGAAAAGTAATAATCTTCCCACTGTCATTCCATCGCACGGTGTACGTACTGTACTGGCGGGTTCGAACATGGTTCAAGATAAGATAATAAGATACCACGAAAATACGAGACACACAAACACACACACATACCCGTACTGCTAGTGCTGCACAAGTGTGGGATTAGCACCACAAGTCGGCGACATTTCGACACACTGCTGTTCAAACAGCCGGCGGCAGGCACGAAGGATAAATAAAGTCTCCAAATCCGCGATTTAAAAGTCAGCGAGCAGTGAGCGTGTGGAAGGTTATGATGATGATGACGAGGATGGTCCCACCACGGGGATGTGATTTGGTAGCTTACATTGTGGCGATGTTTAAACCCGAGGGGTACGGTAAAGGCTTAAGCGATGAAACGAACCCACAATATGGATGTTCGCTTTTGGTGGTTTAATGTTTACTGGGCAATGCGTTGCAGCATGAGAAAAGCTTTGGTAGATTGGGTTGCTAAAATCGTTATAGGAATGAGCTATTATTTTGCTTTTGTAATAAATCACGTGCCATGTTAGCGCATAGAGACACCATTTAGAGACGTCCGAGGTGGTATATTTAAAGTAATTCAAAAGGCTGTTTGGTATTTAATTCTGTGGTATTAGCAAATTTAATCTTCAACGCGCCATAATCTCTCGAAAACAATGTTCCGAAATTTGTACCTGATTGCTACCATTGTGCAGGGGAAATTTTAAATCCCTAAGTTTTGAGGCTGTAACAGATTTGAAGTTTAACATTATTCATTATTCAATAAATGTCTAAAAAATACAATTCATTGTTTAAAATATATGCAATTGTCACATTCCGTTGAAGGTATAAATGAAATAATGGATATTAAATTAATTATGATTAGTTGAATTTTCAAAACAGTCCTCAAACGCCATTCAGCTTGTGACGTGTTAGAAACATGTTAATATTTTTTTTAGGTCACGAACAAAAAATGTTTGACGGTTATTCAAAAGTAGCGCTTTAGCATGATAGTAAGTTATACCTTTCTCGGTGGAAAATTACTTGTAAAATTTATTTAAAAAAAGGAGTTCTATCAAGTAATTTCAAAAAGATGGATTTATAATACGAAGTTTACTTTGTCAGTAACATTGCTATAAGTTACTGAAATAGGAATTTAGAGGTATTCAAACAGGAAACAAGCACAAGAATATTTGGACTTATATTCCTGCTGGTTCGCCGTTCTCGTAAGGAGACAGGAATAAGATTGTTTACAGGACTAGTAGAGTTTTTGTCGGAACCAGCACCGGGGTTCTTATTAAGGTAGTAAAAATATTGTTTTTTTTTTAATTGAAAAACAAATTCTTGAAGGTTAGAAGAGACTCAGGATTTCACAGGAACAATAAAGAGTGAAAAACATAATGGAAAGTTTAATGAAGTTCTTCGGTATTGTATATAAAGGAGGGTTAAGACAACTATTGTAGATATGCTATGTAAGTTTTTTGTCATTAAAGAACCAAATATTTTATCAAGGGCCAATTATGCCAACAAGTAGAACTTAATTATTAAGGATAATATTATCATACAGAGACTAATAGACTCTTTCAAAATCGTTTTGTTCGCTTTTTTACAAAGATCACCCAATCAGTTGGAAATAATAAAATAGGATCTAGTGGCTAACTTGGGGTTGTTTAAGTGAAAATCGTACCACGGTCGCAATTTATAGCTGACTTAGACGAACTATGAAGCTGCCTAACAAGCACACGGTACTCCATGGAACTTCGCGGCTGGTGCACACTAGTGATGAGAAAAATGGCTCCGGAACTGGAGCCGGCTCCGACCAGGTCCGAAATTTTCCGATTTTCCGAACCAACGGCTCCGAAGCCGGCTCTGAACCAACGGCTCCGACATAAGGCAATGAATGCCGCATGCGATTTTGCCGCAGGCTTTCGTATGACATTTTACGTAAGAGGCCATGCGAATATACCGGAAGCGGCGTCATCTGAGATCACTCCATCTGAATCGCATGCCAAAAATTGCATGGGGTAAAACACCCCTTGTCTTATTTTGGGGCCGATTCCGTAGCCGCAGGTTCGGAACCGATTCCGGAACCGTTAGTTCGGAGCCGGAGCCGGGCAAAAGTCGGAGCCGGTTCCGGAGCCTTTAATCCGGAGCCGGATTCAGAGCCGTTGGTGCGCTCCGGAACGCTCATCACTAGTGAACACTGTCTGCACAGTTCACGATGGAACCGAATGGCTATTTATGAATGCGGACTGAACTCTGTGGAACTCTAAAACTTTTAAAGGCTGACAGTGGGAACCAGTTGGTACTTGTCAAACCGTTTGTTGATTTGAGTTT
>KB669716.1:0-11164 GCA_000349105.1 Anopheles epiroticus
CAACCAACCAACCAACCAACCAACTAATCTTTTGCTGGTTTTCCACCGAAACAACAAAAACCTTTTGCTCTCCCTAGTGGTTCACACTTCAATGACCATCGTGTCGGCTTTTGTTCGTCGGCTACATCGCTTCCGCCGGTGCGCCTTCGCTTCCATTTCCAAATGGGGTGGCGAGGTGAGGGAAAAACGGCCGCCCGATAGAAAATCTCACGCCCGCCGTGAAAATGAAACAATGTCGTATCGGTTCGACCTCCGCATCTTAGCCGTGTGTCGCACGAAAACACAAGAAAATTGAACTCCATCCGGCGTCCCAGACAAACTGCCGCCAACTGGCCCCCTCCGTGTGTGTGTGTGTGTGTGTGTGTGTGTGTGTGTGTGTGTGTGTGTGCGTGTATGTTTGCTTCTGTGTGTCTGTTATCGTATCTGCCTTTTTGCTGCGTGGAAAAGAAGTAGCGTCAAACCTCCCATCAGACGTCGTCTGCGAAGCGGACGACAACGTCGAACCGGACGATCCGGATCCGGACACCGGAAACGAACCGATCTTCATCCCATCAGTTCGATTACTCCAGCTCGAAGCTCATCGTTCTATCAATTATGTTGTGACGCGGGAGCCATCTTCTCCATGGCGTGGGGCGCGATGGTCATGGTGGGATGAAAGTGAGAAAACGCAGTCGTGCGAAAAACACCAAACGCCCCAGTGCACAGCGGACTAAAAGAAGGCACAGGAGGCACAAAAAAAAATAAAGAAAACCATCACCATCAGATCAAGAGGTCAGGGTTTGAACAATCATTTCCGGTTTTTTTTGGGGGTGGGGGGGGAGGACGCGAAAGGCAAAGGAGCAATGGTGGAGCGGCGTGGAAAATGGTCGTGATTTTTGGAGCAGAAAAATAATCAACCGTTTTTGTACGGGTAGGAAAAGCAGTGAAATGAGGAAGCAAAAACGCTTAAAGTGGCGAAAGGCAAGAGCGCAGTTAAGTCGACAAAGAAGTGTGTGAAAACGATATACTAATTTGGAAGTGAAAGGAAAAGCACGGAAGGTGTTTTCGTATACGATGGAGACGCCCAGTAGCTTTCAGGGCTGGCTGAGTAGGGGCAGAGTATTTTCCTGTCAAAAGCATTTCCCCCCCCCTCCCCCCCATTTCCCATCCACTTTCTTATTAACAAACTCTTCACTTTAGCTTTCCCTACAGTTAATGAGTGTGCACTCGGCGAAGCGTTTTGTCTTGTGCGGAGCGCATGTTGCGGGCTGAATCACGGCGTGCCGATGAGTCGGACGCTATTTCCATTCGAACTCATGCCTTTCCAGCACCCGCAAAAGGGGTCGGACGGTGGCACCTGCGTACACTGCCGGCACTGTCTTTACCACTGCTGGGTGTCTGGGTGTAATTGTTTTCTTTAGCTCACGCGCGCGGCTGGAACGTCTGGATTGGTGTGGCGCAAGTGAAGTATTTATTGCCAAACCCGCTCACTGTTTATTATCTATCCGGGGAACAAAACGTGCCAACTGGCCCACCCCCTCCTCCCCCCTCCTGGGGGTGGTGCTGCCTGGTGGATGTACCCAGTGCTTCCACACTTTTCCGCTGCTAATTAGTGACTTAATTTATGGATTTTTAACGCACCGCGAGATAGGGATGAAGAGCGAGAATGGAGGAGAGGGGGTGAGACACTGCTGTTCAAGTGTTTGCCTTTAAGTTTGAGGATGGCCACTTCATTCGTCGGGGGCCGTGGGAAGCCTCACTGGCTTCTGTTTTTTGTTGGCAGTCTGCGTTTGTGTGTGTGTGTGTGTGTGCATACTCCTCAAGAGGTAAAAAAGAAAAACATAAGTGTTGCTGTTAAAGCCGGTGTGCAGTGATTATTTCTCCGTTGCAGCCACGTGTTACGGGAGGATTTTCGAACACACACACACAGAGCGGCGCGAGAAGGTGTGGGGAGTTCTAAAAATATGCTTCCCACTTCTAGCGCTCCTCAGTATGCTGGTAGCCATAAATTATCTGTGCATGATTCCATTGCCCCGCATCGGTTAGATCGGCTGACGTCGATTGACACATCGCGGGAATTGTTAAGCGGGAAGACACCTTGTAACATGATAGGGCACTAAATACATTCTAGCATAATGAATGAGACCCTCCTAGGAGCATGAAACAATCGGGCTTACACGAGTTGGCAATTTAATACTAATGTAATAATTACCTACACCTGTCAACCGTTCTATTTATTGGCTTTCCGGTTTAATCTGCTTGCTTAGTAAATTGATTCCTTTTGCAGCACATCACGGTCAACAACGGGCATCGGGCATCTCGTCATCCGAAGCGGGAACACATCTCGAACCGAACGATTTTGGGTAAATATTTTTCCACCGCTCCACCCCGGGAGCGTAAATATTTTCCTCCAATTGACTTGACCGGCATCGTCGACAAACACACAGCACACACGACCGCAGCACTATGCTGTGTGGCCGCCTGGTGCTGGTTCGCTTGAACGAAAATAAACTATCCCTAGCTGGCGAGAGGAACGGTGAGGGGGGGAGGGGGGAGAGAAAGAGGGGAGAGGGGGAGACGCGACTGGGCGCGTTCGCGTTCCTTTCGGACGCGGGCCCTGATTTATGAGCACACCCGGCAGGACATCCTGTTATGCGCGAACGTGCGCGTTGTCAAGTCACGATCGTTTAGCAGAAATAACAAAAGAAAAGAATATGATCACACCCGCAGAACGGAGGAGAAGGGAATTGGAAATTGGAGTGTTGGTTGTGTCCAGATTTTATTTTTTAACTGCCACCGATCGCACGATCGGAATGCTCGGTGAGGTGCGAGATGAAAGATGGTGTGAAAGCAAACGGACACTTCCTTCATTGTTGTTTCGGTGGCGGTGGCCTGGGAATGATAATAGTTGGCGCGTTTGGTTGGTGAAGTTGTTCTGTTGAGCATAATTAAATTATCTTGTTCTTCTTGTTTACATTTTTCGTTTAATTTGTTTTTAAAATTGTGATTTCGCTTTGGATTGGCCCTTATTTAAAACGCATTTGTTTTCATGGAAAATATTTGCTGAATAGTTTGTTTCATTCTCTGCTACTGTTAATAGTCAATTTTTTCAATGTGTTGGGAGTGTTGCCGTTAGGAAGTCACAATCTAATGGACCTAAATAAAAATATGATTAATGAGTTAGCTTACGCTCTAGTATTTGTATTAATATACAGCACACAAACCTATGAAGGAGCTCAGTTTGTGATTGTGTTGGAACTTCTTTACATTCACCTTAAATACAATTTATTTCATTTTGTTTTACCTTTCGTCGAATAGACGTCCTACTTCTTAATTTAACAACTTCTCATCACGTTAGGCCGGCCGTAACTAATTTACTAGAGGTTGTATCTGGCCGTTTCTATTTACTTATTAATACCACTTAGTTGTTAGTTTTAAAATACATAAAATTGAGCTTCTTGAGATCCAAATTTTCAAAAAACTAATTTAAAATCAGTGAAGGTTCAAATTAACATTTATATTTACACGAATTCAGACTGCGTTCGACAATAATTAAGGCCGCGATTGTACATGTAAATGAGAAATGAAGTTATAACTACATGAAATCTATTTCAATCTATTTGACATCGAGCATACAGAATAAAGAAAAAGGTATTAGCCGCAGACCCTCAGAAAGTAAATAGTACTTGGATACTTACTTAACTAACCAACCTGTGTGAGCGATCATAGTCCACTAACTGCTTAGGTTATTTATAGGAGAATATATTCTCAAGATTTTTTATGAATACTGACCACAGTTAACTTGCTGAGCAGCTTTGCGACTTAACTTTTTGGTATGGAAGATCGGGGCGGCCAGATGGTCGAGTGATAATGGTGCAGCAAGACCAAATTTTGCTTGAATCTAATTCGCACTGTCTTTTCAATAAGCAGGATTGACTATCAGACATTGAATACTTCAATGCACAAAAAAATCATCCTATTGAGGCTTAGGGTTAAGTAAGGTCTTGACCGACAATGTTTGTTCTGTCCAATAAGAAGAAGCATAAGCAGCTATGGAGCACCAATTTCAACTGTTTTACATAGTCTCATTTTGACTACATGCTCGGGAAACTGTTGTGGAATGTTGAAGCTTTTGCTTTCAATGAAGTAGAGCGTCTAGCAAATACAAATAGGAGATATTCTCAAATATTCTCATTCTACTTAGGTGGCCCAACAACCCCTGTGGGGTCAAAACTCTTTCTGTGACTGAGTGTACCCATCCATATCAAGATTGTTAATCCTGCGTATGGGAGGGTTGTGATTAAGTAAATCTGTGCGTACGGCGGACGGCAGCGGTCCGAATGGGATTCGATGCAACGTCGGGCCTTGATTGTTTGAAACAGGCCTACGTCGCTACTCATGACATCACCGAGCCGATTAAAGAGACAAAAATTGTTTCAAAAGATCGTACCGTCATAATATATTCGATTGAAAAACAACGACCTAAAACAAAAAGAAAGTATATAAATTCTACTCAAAGTTTCAGGGGAAATCGATTCGATATCGATTAGAACAAACACTTATTTTACATAAATTAAAAATATACATTATATACAGCTTAATTTTGTGCCACATAGAAAGGTTTACGTTTATGCTTTCCCTTTTGCGCCCCGTTACCGTTAATGGATTCGAACCAGAACGTAAACGCAAATGCTCAGCCTCCGTGTAAAAGCAAATGAACATCCCACTCAAACGAAGCGAAGATAGGAAACTGAAAATCGAAAAACAAGAGTGTGCCAAAAACGAAACTGAAAAACATTTTAAAAACATTCCGCACTCTACCCACAGGGGAAAGGCCAGTTGAACAGGAAAGAAAAATCATAATAATCCACACGCAACGCACGGCGCACGCAGAGCTAACGCAACAAAAACCTTTCGCGCGCGCACTCCAATATTCCCCGCGCGGAGCCACGTGCTTGTTCGTTGGGAAGAGTCCCAACGAACGGGCGCGAAGATGCGTTTCAATTGGAAGGAGTGTCTGTGTGTGTGTGTGTTTTTTTTTGCGTGATTTGTGTTTATTTTTACATTAATCGATTGGTTAACAAAATAAAAATAAACTAACGCACACGCATACACACCGAACCGGAATCGGAATGAGTTCGCTTCTGGCCACTGGGAAAGAGTTTGGTGGTGCCGAGAGAGCAAAAAGGGCAATATTGGTACACACTGGCAGGAACCGACCTTCAGCACAACCCCCCTTTAACCGGGCTGCATTAGGTGTGAGAAAAAAGATCGGGTGCATTGCTTCATTTCCACCGTCTGGAATGGTTTACCCTTTCGCAGAACGAGTCCAGTGCTTAGCTTAATTTTATTTAACACCTTGTACACACTGCTGGCAAGTATGAGCTTACCTGTCCGGTGGCGCAACGCGTCGGATATCGGTATCGCGAGCGAGAGTGGGCTGTGGTGAGGCGGTGGCTGCTGCGAAGGCGTCGTAGACTGCGGCATGTACGTGTGCAGCTGCTGCACCGGTTGCAACAGTGGCTGCTGCAGTGGTTGCTGCAGCAGATGTTGCTGCTGGTGTGCCGGTGGCTCATGGCGCCCGTCCGCCCGCAGCCCGTCCACACTCTGCTGATCGTCCACGATCGTTCTTTCGCCCCAATCCATCGGCACACCGAACTACCTTATAACACAATAATCGAACAAGTTCCACCACTTGGCCACTTTCAAACAATAAGCGCTTGTCCAGCACACTGTCTTCACGCCTTGTTCACAAGCGCACACTGCGAGATCGGAGTACGCGCCCGCCAGTCGGTTAATCGGCGGACCCCGGGCACGCAAACAGTCCGCCCGTACCGAAGCGTTATGATGTACTGATGCGCGAAACGGTGGCGCAGCTGGCACGAACACGCACCGTGCCAGCAGCGGCACGGAACGTCTTGCAGTGCGGGGACGGTGAAGCAGAGGCACGAGACACACGAGTGTAATTTCCTTCCCTCGAGCACGACGGACGACGAGACGAGACTGGGGGAAACACGGAACTGCGCTTTGATCACTCGTTTGATCCTTGTCCTCCGTTGCTTTTGCTTTGACGTTTTCGCCACAAAAGATACGCCACAGCTTGCCACGTGGTTCAAAGGGAACGCAACCTCAATGGACGTGGTCCAAACAGCTGCAATTTACCGACTGGTCACTGTTTATTCGAACGGGTGCCGGTACGATGTGAACTCAGCTCCTTGCTTCCAATTCCAATGTGTGACTCCAGAAGATAGCCTCACTGGTTCTAGTTCCGCTTAATCCATGCTGCCCGCACTACTGTGTACATTAAACGTGGCCGGTTTTTTCCCGTACTGGTTAGGTGTAAATATTGGGATAATAATTTTCCCAACCAAACGGTTCTTTTATTTGGTCTCCCATGGACACAAAAAAAAACCGCCGCCGCTGCGAAACAACGCACCGATTCATTGCGCATTCATTGGTTTCACTGGAAATTATTGCTTCGATTGTTTCGGGCCACGATTGATTCCGCATCACGACCCAGATCCGGCGCGGGAAGAAAACGTCCGATGAATTGGGAATTTTCAAGAATTCTATTCTTGAATTGAATAGTTTAACAAATGAACTACGGACCGACCGGACCGGAAAACGAGGCGAGCGCGTGAGGGAATTACCGAGCGATTTACCTCGCACCTTGGAGGAAAAGTTAGTTTACTTTTGGGCCCGGTGGTCGATCGGTTTTCGATCTAACGGTGGGGCATTGCAGGGACCGAAGCGCTAACTCGGCCAGCAGCAATCTGTGTTTACATTGGCGGATGCGTTTAGCGAGTTTGAATTTGTGTGCAACTGGACCATAAGAAGGGAAGAAAGAGGGGGGCAGTTATTTTGCCCGTGTCACCTCCCCTTCTTTTCAGGCTGGTCCATTGTGCAGTATGAAGAATGTAAAATATCCGAATGTGTTGAAGAAAATGGCACGGCGGTGTTCCGCATCGGTACCGAAACAGAAACGTGGCTAACGTACTGCTTGGGAAAAGTTGGTTGAGTTTGACTCTCTTTAATGTTCAATTTGAAAAAAAGATGAAAAAGGAAATCATATTCCAATTCCGATCCGGGTGTTGATTCGTTCGGGCGTAACTTTGAAACCCATTTCCTGACCAAGAAAACATGACGTGCCAGCGATTCGCGAGGAATTTTGCCTAATGATTGTTGGATCACTGCCAGCGATCGGTGTGGCGGGTTGCGGGCTTGCTCAAGGTGCCGCCAGCGAGCGGTTTTCCTGCACATGCGAGATGATACCGCGATGGGTCGGTATGTCGTTACACCTTATGGCAGAGCATCACAATTACAATGTTTCGGATTGTCAATTTCGTACATTCCTGTGAATAGCTCGTTAAAATGCTTGCGACGATTTAATAATAAAGAGTATTAACATTGAAATTTAATAATTATTTTCCCTTTCTGTTGTGTCTGTTTTACGATGGACTAAAATACTATCGCACAATTTTGAATTATGGGCACACCTGCTAGTCGTGGGGAGCAGCCATGTTTTGCGCTCCCTGCAAGGCAACCCGTTTGGCAGCAAGCGCTAAAACCTTCATCGTAAATTTTATTTATAAACTGTTTACTGTCGTTTAACGGTCGATCGATCTATTAATTTGTCCCTTGCGCTGACCTTCCCTTCTATAGTGCTCCGTCTCTCCCGTTAACTACCGACTCCCCGCATTGCAGATGATTGACGCAGTTCACACAGGTTGCGACCACATGGTCGAGATCTTTTCGTGAACCCGGGTTGTAGAGAGCACGGTGGTCACACAGCTTAAAAATATCGTCCTGAACGTAATCGATGCCACTACCAATGCTAATCGAACATATAAATAAAAAAAAAAACATAAACACACTCACACACATGCACATTTAAGCAAGCAGACCGCGCAGTTGTATCCGGTTCATGTGCCCGCGCTATCCTTTGGCTGGGTGAGCCGGCCGTGCTTCTTCATGTGGTCCAGCACGCCGGCAAAGTTGGTCGTTTTCTTCTTGGCCGACCCTTTCGGGCCGCTCGTCTGTCCGCGTACACGCATCTGCGGCAGTGCAACGTCATCCATGAAATCAAACTCCTTGTTTTTAGCCGCGCTAAAAAAGGGACCACGCGTCATGTTATTGGGGGATGAAGCAGTTTGCAAATGCGAGAGTGAGTTTTTACTTACGCCTCCTTGTCCACCGTTTTCTGCACTTTCGGTACGTCTTTTTTCGCCGGCGATGGTGCCCTACGTCCGGGACACTTCCAGTTAAGCTCGAGCGTATACGTGCCCTTCTCGAGCGCACAGTATGCCGTCTCGAGCTCTTCCGGTGAAGGCATCCAGTCGGTCGCGTCGAAGCAGCTTACAGACCAGCTTTCATCTGCGGACATGGTGCGTGTGCTATTTTTAATTTCAATTTTGTTTGATTTTTCTTCGGTGGAAAACTGCACTTCCAGTGGAGTTGTGTTGTTGACGCTGTTTTGAGGTTTGTTTACAAAATAGGGAGACGTCAAAATCTTTCACGGTGGAATACTCACTGGCCATCGTGTCTGGCAATTCACATTTTGAAAATTCTTGTTAACAGGGTGATCAAAGGTTTGTTGGTAAAGGTAAAGCAATATGTATAACATTCGATTGAAAATACAACTAGTTCATTTTGTTTTGTCATTATTTTGACATGTAATACGATAATAAACGAATTTTTGATCATCTAAATGCATGTAAAAAATATATCTTACATATCCATTAATGAGCGGCTTGAAATTTATTTGGATCAATTTTTTAGATTTATTACTCATGAATGAATTGCAACGATGCGCATGTTTTAAAAAATCAACTTGATGTGTTGCAGTCGGTGATTTCCAATTTGAACGCCCCAACGGACGATGTTCAGGACAAAAAGTTTCCGAAGAACTTTGCAAAAGCGCCATCTGGGTGAGAATTCCTTTTTGATATTCAAAATAACGGTTAGAGGAAAAAGCGAGAAATTATAACAAAATACTTCTCAGTCTCCAAGGGATATCACCGAAACACAAATTTAAGGCATGGAATTTATGTTCGAACTATTTATTGTGTCTTAACGTCTTTATAGAACTTGCTAATAACGAGTTGAAAAAAAGAAATTCTCCCAAGACCGACAAATAGGTCAATCAAAATTCAATCCAGACTATCTCCATTATACACTAAAGTGTAATGAATACATTGTCCTTACATATACACCGAGTTAGAGAGGGTTTGACGATGAGAGGTCTACTGGAATTGTCTGTCAGTCAAAATTTTCGAATAAAGCAATACGACCTGGCCGTCACTTCTGAAATAAAATAAAAATAATAGAATAAGAAAAGTGTTTCGAAGAGGGTACATATAGCAGAGGTTTCTTTTTTTTTGTATTATCTTATCGCTACGCATGTAAAATTACTTGATGTATTTCAGATGAGAAAATAACTACAGTCCATTAAATATTCCTTGAAAGAATAGATGTTAAACATGGGTTCTCTAGCACACGTCTCCAATCAGAAATATTATAAAAATACTAAAAAATATGTTAATCGGGTTAATGTTAAGTATCCATTATCCAAACTGTACTAAATTGTAAAGCTTGCGTCTAAATGCACAACACAACAACAATAACCACTCGAAAAGCTTCCACGTCGTTGTTTCACATAATAAGCACCGTGCTGGGGAACTAATGCAAAGAGTGTTAAATAAAAATAATTGATAATGTTTGTGTTTCAAACAGACCCAACCCAACTCATGAAAAACCACACCGTATATCATGTATGGTGGGAGAAAGTACAAACATAAAAAACAAAGGGTACAAATAGTTCCAATGGAAGCGCTGTGGTACTGACGGTGCAATAATTGATAACCACATGGAAATTGATTACCCGTAATGAAGGAAAACCGCTCATAATGTTTCCATTACCAGCAACAGCATGGGTGAATGGTGAATGAGTTGCGATGAAGAGTGTAAAAAAAAACAACAGTATCACAACAGTATCCCATCCTCTAAGTGACACTCAAACAAACGTAAGTGATGCTCAACACTTGTGGGTGGTGAAAGTGAATCCCAACGGCTCGCTCTGAGAAGAATACGAGTAAAAGCATCGATTAAATTAAATTTATGGGCTCAGGCTTTAGGCCGGTGGGATTAAAGCAAATGGAATAATTAATATGTACGTACTGCTGTGGGTGAGTAGAGCTTAAAACAATCAATATTCCTCCATGGCCAACTGCGTACTGTAGATGATGCTTGATCAGAGTTTAATAGAATACAGAATACTGTCGATACAAACAATAGGCATACATTCTTTTTGCTTTTTTAAATGAACCATTTGAAATCAAATATAAATGTAGACTACTTTTGTAATTCAACATTTCAAAAATCACCCAAACGACAAGAATGAACCATCATGCTGACGACCATGGAAACGTCACTGGAGGTGCAAGGAATTGTAGTTTTAGCAGCATTGGCATCAGGAAACCAATCAACACCAGCTATAACGATCGATCTTTCAGTGCCACCAATCAGCTCAATCATATTCGCACCAATGCTGACGTTAATCAATTTTACCACCCGTTGGTTGACTTCCCACCCCTAAACGCGTAAATTGCACGTGCGCTCGCGAGGGTTGGATGCGGGTGCCATGCCGATATGAGGTGTCGATGGAAGTGTTTGTGTGAGCACCAAAGGGCGGCGTGATGCTAATCGTGCATGGAAATGGATTTAATTAGTAATGTTGAAGGAAAGTATATTCCCGTCGCCTTCCACCCAGCCTCCCTTCCTTCGGATTAAAACTGCTTTTGTTCGGTGGGTTATGGAAGTTAATCTTGACCATCGGATTGAACTGATGGATGGCGTATGTAAATTAGTTTTTTTTTAATGTTTTAATTGCAAGAAAGGCCTTCAATAATGCTAGATGAGGCGTTCAAAAATGACGAGGAAGCAGAACAGCTAAGGGTAGACTTACACAGGCGTAGATCCAGAATAAAAAAAAAGAAATATGGCATTGGTTCGTATCGGAGACCTAAACGAAGGACATAAAATGAACTTTGAAAGATCGCGTTCGAAGATGGTTTCCAAAGCTGTAGCTGTAGTTTACGCTGTACTGATTTTATACATATTTGTTTTTTGTTTATATCCTTCAAGAGTTATACCTTTTAAGGTGTTTTATTGAAGCCATATTTGTATG
>KB669722.1:5036-15109 GCA_000349105.1 Anopheles epiroticus
GTGCTGTCACAACAGTTAGCACTTCATAATAGTTAATTGAAGTTACCAGCAGTTGGAGCAACTACAGGTAGCCAGCGGAATCAAAAGTGCAAATACCGACATTTCTGAAGCTTTCCCGTTCTCACGGTCGGACAGAAAGTTCTGTTCTAGTCAGCAAGGTGCTTAGACCCTCGTTTTTAAAAGGCCTCCCGGGAAAGAAAATTATAACTTTGATAATATTATTACTGGGTTCCACTTGATTTGATTGGATGAAAAGTAATAAAAATCAACTTTAATTCTAACATACATCAACATATTTTTGGTGCGGATAACGCTTACTGAAAAAAAACATCCGATTCTATCCGAGGCAAGAATTTCATACAAATTATCACATTTTATGGACTTTTTTTATTTTCGAAAATTTGTTTTGAGTGTGTTGAGAAAGTCGCATGTGATAACTTTGTACAATTTTAACAATTTTCATAAACTAATAGTTTAATTTATTTCACAGTCACTAAATACTTCGAGAACTTGGTTTACTGTATCAATCCTCGCTAACACTCACAGTGTAGCGCTGTGGTTAGCCAATCCATTATCTTATCCACTCTGGCGGACACATATTTCAAAACTTATTCTAAGTAAAGAGTAAGAATTCTTCTATTTAAGCTACAATAAAATTCTATGATTAAAAAAATAATCCTTAAACATATCCCTAATCTCGTTTGCCTGCCGTGATGGACGATTGTTCGCTCTACCTACATAAGCATTCGAGATTTCACCCAGATGTTCAACAAGTGGAGTAACCTCCTTGCACTCGATGCATATATTGTGTAGCAAACACGCGGTTCTGACAAGTACTGACACGTGATCCTGGGTTACCTGTAGCCCCGTTTTTAAAAAGCGCCATTTCGCTACCAATATGCCGAATGCACACTCGACAACACGTCTTGCTGTGCTCAAGGCCATATTATAGTGGATTTTTGCTGGATCTAAACTGTTGTTGTCTGGATATGGAAGTAACAAAAACTGTTTTAATGGGTACCCTTGATCGCCCACAAAAACATGAGGCATGTCTGTAGTGGTCCCCGGAAGAGGTTTAGGAGGGGGGATGTTCAGACGATTTGATCTCATCAATTCATACAATTTTGAAGAATTGAACACACCGCTATCGGAACGGCTCCCAAACTCACCAACATCGACCGTTATAAACTTGCAGTTAGCATCTGCCACAGCTTGCAAGTGCAGTGAAACAAATTGTTTATAGTTATAAAACTGTGTTCCCGAATTTGCCGGTGCCTTTGCCCTGATATGCTTTCCATCAATATCGCCGATGCAATTGGGAAAATTCCATTTTTGAGCGAATTCCATTTCAACGCGTCACAACATTTCTGTACTGGGGAAAGGGATGTACTCCTCATTCATTTCTAACCAGATTGCATTACATGTTTCGTAAACGATGTTGCCTATGGTGTTGTGAGCCATACAAAAGGAGAAAGAGAGAGATTTGAAGGTAATCCCCGTTGATGGAAACCTAAAAATAAGAAAAAAGCATAATATTATCAATTGACGAATCGATACCAATAGCTTATAATTATTAATAATAGAGTAAGGTGAAATGATTAAGTAATAAAGTAATTATTTTTTTCTGTTACAGGGATTCTTGCTAAAACAAAATGGCGATATTTAAGGGACACATTTTCCCGAAAGGTGTCCGGAATGCACCAGCCCTCTGGGTCGGGATGTAAACATTTAAGATGGAAGTATTTTGATCAAATGAGCTTCCTCAAGGACACGCTTGAATCCTGACCCAGAATAATAGGTAATCTGGAAGCCGCGGAAGGTATTTACAAAAGCTACTTTGTAATTGATTTTTTTAAATCTAATTGTTTCATGTGTTTATCCACAGAAACCATCGTCGAGGAGTTTTTAGATGAGTGTGAGGACTACGAGTCGGCCGGGGAGGTTGGCATATTTGCTACGCCGGAGGCCATTCGTAGTAAACTAAAAATAAGAGTCAATCAGGATCATGCGCTACAAAAGCTTGTAGCGCTAGAAAAAGAAAGACACGAGATGATGAAGGTTAGAAGCGAGAAAAGTGGCAATTACCTCGCAATGATGAGTTTGGTTGGCCTTTTGGACTCTCGACCTGAAGGTAAGGGGTGCGTGTCCGCAGCTTGTAGATTCTAGACTATATTTTTCGCAATATCAAATAGAATGTCTGTTTTCCCATTCTCATGTACTCAAAGAACTTGTCTTCTTGCTCCAGCAGCCTTGGGAATAGAACAAAGTACTCCCCATTTTCCTTGCGATTTTTCCATATTTCGTTGGTTTGTTGGCGCTGTTTTCTCAACAGCATATACCGCAAGGCAAAGTTCGTCCTAAACATGAGTTCGTTTTCTGAATCCGAATGCATTCTGAACAATGTAAAAAAATACATTAATTATAAGCAATTATCAAAAATATAATATAACAGCATTAGCTTTGCTTTTCGATCGTACTTGACATGGCATTCTAAGGATGCAACTGCGACCATTCAAATAAGAGGCCTATTTTCTGATCAATCTTCTTATTTCCTGATCAATAGCTTTTTTCATACAGGCAATTGGGATCGTTTGGTTTTGTGGTTCCCCATTCTGCGCTAGTTATAGCTGCTTTCAGCATTGCAAATTGACATGGATATTATAAAAACTGGAAAACTAGCAAAACTCCTTCATGCCACACTGATCGAACATGATGGTGCAGTAACCACGATGTCCTACTTGTTGCTATTCGAATGTTCCGGATGTGAGCAACATTCAAACATTCGAAGGAATAGCAAACAGTGCTTGTTAATGGCGTTTCTTGAGCAAATATTTATTTGAGTATCGCTCCTTTAAAGTATTCCACGCTAAATCGTAGTTTGACGCACTTATGGTGATTGATTCTATCACTTGAGCCGCTTCTCCTTTAACCGCGGCGCGCAAATAGTGAAACTTTTGTATTGCCGGCACATCTGCATTGGAATGCCAATTAGGCACTCAAACGTATCACGGAATGTCAACCATTGCATATAATCTCCCGTGAATTCAGGTAGTGCAATGGTGGGAAGCTTAATGCCCTTTAGCGGATTCAACCCGGGGCTCGTATTAATATTTGAAGCCTGATCTTTATGGAATCTGAACTGCAGCTGTGATTGCACTTGAATCGATCTATCCTCGATATCCTCTCTCAGGGTAGAATTGTGAGCTATTTCTTCCTCGGTGGATGCTGACTCTTCCAACTCTTGCTGGACGCTTTCCAGCTCTTGGCACAACTTCTCAAACTTTATCAAACGTGTCTCCACTTGTATTTGATCTCGTTCAGGAACGAAATCCTCCAAAAACTTCTCGAACCGCGAGAGTGTCCCCAACAAAACGGTCCGCCGCGAGGCCAAGACTACGGTGTTCGCGGGCTTCATGCGGGTGTGGGAAAGTGTTTATGTGTGCAATCAACAGTGTTTTGCGTGATGCAGCTAAAGCCAGCTGTGTGTTTCGCGACAGCAAAAAAACGATGTGTGGTACGAGCGGGAAAATGGTAACTCGGTGTAACGATCGAAAACTTGCGATTTAAATAACCAAATGTTCGCACTATCCTGGGCACCATGAACAATCGCGGGAAAGTTTTTCGGATCGTTAATTCAGCTTCAGTTATAAATTCCGTGTTTTGTGGAATCCAAAATGTAAGAGAGCTATATTTAACTCCGTTTGCCCTTTTTATAACTTCAGTATGAGGGCCACTGACTCGACTGGCATCTCACGCACTTTTCCTCTCCTCTCACGTTCTCACTTCTCACTTAACTAAGTGAGCTTTCGTCAAGCTAGCTGCCTGTCATTGATGTGTAAACACGCTTTGCCGTTTGTTCGCTCAAAGTGCTGCCGTATTTCCGATGTTAGTTGAGCAGCCATGATTTAAAATCATTTTTCTTGATACATGACTTTGACTCTTAAATAAATTCTAAACAATTAAAAAAATCACAAACTTACCTTTTAAATTTTATTCTGCAGCTTTCATGACGTAAGAAAAGAGATCCAATGCTAAATTGGTTTTTGTTTAAACAAACTTTAAAAAGTTGAAAACTTCAACTTAATGATATCTTTAATATTTCAACTTCAATAATCACTGTTCATTGTTGACAAAAATAGAACAAACACAAAACCTGTATTCACCAAATGATTAATCACGTTTAACATTATTTTATATTTTGATATTTGTCATTTTATTAAGAATTAAATAGACCTATAGTGGCCCCTTTGAAGCATACATACATAGAACATAGTTCAACGAGTAATGGGCCGCATAAGACGTATTATATTAATGAATGTGGCACGAGACAAAGGCGGTTCATAATGTTCACATACAGCGTTGAATTCACGACACATGAACAGTAACGGATATGATGCACCAAAGCAAGTACGGCGTGCCTCAACGTCAAGTTAGGCGAAAGCCTATGTGCGTCCTGCGTAGTCAGCCTCGATCTGCGTCCTACGTAGTCAGCCTGCACACCCCAAGACATGAGAGCCAACCGATTGCATTTCAGCTGGATCGGCTCCAGACGGGCCAGAGATCGAGTCGCTGTTGGCCATCATACCACGTACGCATACTCCACCACGGAGCGCACAAACGAGCAGTACAGCATCTTGATGACGAATGAATCCTTAACGTCGCGCAAAATATGCTTCAGCAAACCAATAATATGGTTGCCCTTAGCAACAATATGCTCAAGCTGGTCGCGAAAGCTCTACTTGTCATCAAAGAGCACTCCAAGGTGGCTGACACAGCTTTTGCGGGCTAGATTAGAGACGCAGATAGCAAAGTTGTGAAAGGGCAACATCTCCTAGTAAATGTGATTGCGAAACATTTGTCAACGCTGAGCTTAAGGCCATTTGTGGAACACCAGGACTGCTTGAAGGCGACCCTGATCTTTTATGCTGCGAATCGGGAGGTACAGCTTTAGGACGTCGGCGTAGAGCAGGTGGCTACCGGTAGGCAGCGCACATATCAAGTCAATGATGTAAATGATCAACAGCAATGGGCCGAAATAACTCCCGTGAGGTACCCCCGAAGTTGCTTTGATGAGGAGTGAGAATACGGAACCCATTTTCACCCGGTAAGTGCGGTCACTAAGAAAGGACCGCATCCAGGCCACAAAGGAAAACTCGATGAGGTTTGTTACGGTGGAGCGTTTAGGAACGAACCCATGTTGAGCAGCACCAAAGATGTTTGAAGCAGCTGCGAAAAAGTATACCCCAGGAGTTCAAACACCCCGCTGAGCAAAAACACCGTTTTTTCCTGAGTTCCCGGGCCCAGATCGTTTGATCTAAACCCCGCAACCGGACTTATGCCCCTCCCCCTATTTAAATGAATACGCGCGCGTAACGGCCGTGTAGAAACGCCAGACTCACGCACACCACCGTAGTTTTTTGAGTGCCAAAATCCGCTTTGCGCAGCGGGACTTAAGCACAGGCGCACAGAGACGTGATTCCGCGATAGTTTGCTGTCTCAGATTTATCGCCCTTTTGTAAATAGGTGCCAGCCACGAGGTTTTCTATGTTTTCCAGGTGGAAGGTGTCTGCGAAGCGCGCAGCGAAAATATCTTAGACTGATGTAGGGGAGTGTACACAGCGCCCGATAAAACAAACGGAACCAGGAAAGCTGGATGATTTCCGTTTTGAATTGACGAAGCTCCTAAATGCACGAGGGTTTCTGCTTGACTGAGAGGTGAGGTGCCGCCCGTAGGCATCGATACTTATTAAATCGGCAGTATAGGATGTGCTTCACTGTAGTTATACCGTGATACGACGCATCTATCCGAGTTGTACTCGCGGAAAGCAGCAGACTTAGCTCTTTTCAGACTGCGTAGTGCAAGATCACCCCACGGTGGGTCACTTTTTTGACAACGCACATTAACTCATACGAAGAATGCATCGTAGGGAATTTCCAAGGCGTCAGAGATTTTCGGCACGCCACCCATACTCCACCCCCACAAGAAGATGAACTATTGGCAGCACTTGCGATGAAAAATCATCTCACAGTACGCACAGCCCGCTGTGCAATGCGACTGATTCGAGCATGAGATCCAGCCGTGCAAATTCGAGCAGTGAGCCGGCTCGCTCACCATAGTGAGTGTGGCATTGAGTCCGAGCCAGGACCGAACCAGAATGTCAGAAAATGCGACTCATTCGGGTAGGTTCTCACGGCAAATTCGAGCAGCGCGCGGCAGTTTCGACAAATAACGGAAGATTCAAGTCGGATGGTGAGAATTTGTAGCGGTGGTGGATTTGGCAAAAAAAAACTGTTCATGACCGTATCGATATCAAAATATTTAAAAATAAACATACACTTACTCATCCCGTTTTTGTGCACACATAGCGTATAGCGAGAAGGCAACACACACGCAGCTGAGGTGCTGTAAACGTGCTCGACAGCACCATCTCATGCTCGAATCAGTCGCTTTGCACAGCGGGATGATGGTGTAGAGCGCGCTCACACCACCTCAGTGTTCGAGTGCTCGCGTGTGTGTTGGCTTCTCACTATACGCTATGTGTGCACAAAAACGGGATGGGTAGGTGTATGTATATGTAAATATTTTAACATCGATACGACCATGATCGTTTTTTTTGCCAAATCCACCACCGCTTCAAATTCTCACCAAAACCGATTTGAATCTTCCGTTATTCGTCGAAAGAGCAGCGCGCTGCCCGAATTTGCCGCAGGAACCTACCCGAATGAGTCGCATTTTCTGAAATTCTGGCTCGGTCCTGGCTCGGACTCCGAGCCACACTCACTATGGTGAGCGAGCAGGCTCACTGCTCGAATTTGCACGGCGGGTAGTTGTTGCGTTTCACCGTCGACAACCCTGTTTCACAGCTGCTTATTGGCTTAGTAGACATAGAACTGCTAAAACCATTTGAAACACGTTCAGGGCATCCAGGAGAGCCGATCGCCATGCGAAGTGCGCTAGGGCGGGCCATTTATGGAGCGGTAAAGGCAAGCAGTGAGGATACACACCAGATCGTTCATCACAACAACATCCACCTGGCTGAGGCGGACGACAAAACCTCCAACAGCAAGGACAACAGTGACCAAAAACTGAACGAGATTATGCTACAGTACTTTGCGTTGGAAGAAAGTGCAGTGTGCCAGTACAACAAGATCCTGTCTGAACCTGAAGATGTGTGCAAAGCAAGAACTATATTGGCAGCCACAACAACTAAGAGCGATGGTCGTTACACAACAGCCTTTTTTTTAATATTTTGATTTATTTAACTCACAAAAATTCGATTTACAAATAGGAGTTCCTTAAATAAACCTCACTAGGCTTCTCCGATTGCCAAGCGAGGGGTCTGTTTTGGGGAGCCTTCTCTGCTCTTAGAGCATCCTCATTCCGTGCATGCGCACCTTTCGCTTTATTTTATTAACAACTTCGTTCCAACATTCCTAATCCTGTCTTTTTGTAGACCTGTCTTCGTGTCCCGTTGGACCTTAAACCTCTATTTCCATTCTCCTTCTTAGCGAGCCGAGGTCTCGACTGCTAGTGCAGCCGCCTCCTCTGCAGCTGTGAGGCTGCTACCCCTTTCCGAGGCTGGAGGATCCTCCTCGGATGATGGCTGGTGTTCATCCGATCCGCTCAAGCCCAGCGGCCGATCGACATCCCCAAAAAGACGACGCAAAGAAGCGATTTCTCGCCGTCTTGCTCGTCATTGGGCGACCCGCTCTCTTGTTGCTGCACGGCGTGCAGTCGTTGTTGGAGATGGTGGTGGTGAGGGTGGCTGCCCACCCCGTCTCTCCTCTCGTAGACGCGCCGTCCGCGCTCGACGGGCCTCGTTGCGGCGCTGGTTACGGGCCGTTCGTACTGCTGACCGATCTTGCTGGTTTGCAGCGTTGGCCTGCTGTGTTGTGCCCTGCGATGCCCGATTTGCTCGTTCCTCGGAAAACTGCATGTTCCGCAATCTCAGCAGCGCCGGGGCACCATGGACAGTCCGGGGACGACGTGAAACCCATGTTGCACAGGTAGTCACGGAAAAAACCGTGGCCAGACAGTACCTGAGACAACTGGAATGTCACGTCTCCATGTTTCCTGGACTGCCATGTCCTCACATCCGCCAGCACCCGGTGCGTCCACCTGGTGTACCGGCTGGCATCGGCGCTGGCAGCATCCTGATCCCACTGCCGTAGCCATTCCTGAATCGTCCGGTCCCGCTCCTCGCGTCGCACCACGCTGGCGAGTTCCACGATCCCTTGCTGGTAGAGCCGATGATAAACTCGGCTGTCCTCGTCGATGAGACGGCATATTGGGGTCACACCGGCCAGCAGCACAGCCGTGTCCCCTTTCACCGTCCGAAAGGCCCGACACACGCGGATCGCTGTCTTTCGCTGTACTCGGCGAACAAGCCTGCGCATTGTTGCTTTTCCAAGCCTTCCGACCATACTGGGGCCCCGTAGCGAAGGATGGAGTCCGCTACGGCCGCCAGCAGGCGGGCACGCGATGATTTAGGTCCGCTGTGGTTCGGCATGAGGCGCGTCACGGCCTCCGCAGTCTTCATTGCCTTTGGTGCGGCTTGCTGTACGTGTGGCAGCCACGACAGGTGGTCGTGCAGCCATACGCCTAGATAGCGTATAGAACGTTGTGACGGTACGACCACTCCTCCTACGTTTATGGTGACTGCCGGTGGACGCTTAATGCTGGAGATTAGCGTCATCTCCGTCTTCTCCGGTGCGATGGAGAGACGGTGCCGGGACAGCCAATTCACGATTGACTCTACTGCTTGCTCCGCTTTCGAGGATGCGGCCTGGGGTATCACTGCGGGGACCAGGACGACAAGATCGTCAGCATAGCCGATGACCTCGGCCCCCTCGGGCAGCGTGACTCCCAGAACCCCGTCATACATGGTGTTCCACAGGGTTGGGCCCAAGATGGACCCCTGTGGAACTCCCGCGCTGATCCGCTTCTCGACGGGGCCCTCGCTGGTGTCAATGACCAGCCGCCGATCCTCGAAGTAGCTCTGTAGAATCCTCCGTAGCGCTGACGGGATCCCTTTCCCTCGTAGATTTTCCGCAATGGTTTGCCACGACGCGCAATTGAATGCATTCCTGACATCCAATGCTACCACCATCAGGCAGCGATTGTCGCGGTGGTTCGTCCTACGGAAGGACATGGCCGTCCTCCCAGCCTCGACAACACGCTGGATCGCGCTGATGGTGGATCTCCCGCGTCGGAAGACATACTGGTGTTCGGAGAGTCGTGGGGCATCCGAATCATCCACATACTCGTTCAGCCGATTCAGAATCAGGCGCTCCAAAACCTTGCCGAGTGCGTCAAGCATGCACAACGGCCGGTAAGAGGAGCTTTCCCCGGGAGGTTTCCCAGGCTTTGGTAGCAGCACCAGGCGCTGCCTTTTCCACTGTGGCGGGAACATGCCACGGTCAAGGCAGTCCTGGTACAAACGGTGAAATACCTCCGGGTACTCCCTGATTGCCGTCTTCACGGTCACGTTGGGGATCACGTCGAGTCCAGGCGCCTTCTTTACTGCCATGTTGGCCGCAATCACCAGCAGCTCCTGGCACGTGACGGGCGTCATCGTCAGCGGTCCATCGCTGGGCTCGTTCTCATCATAGTTGGCGGGCCAGCTTGCGGGCGGATGAGTCGGAAATAGGTCACTGGGGATGCGCTCCAGCACCGCGCGGTCGGTCTCCGGTGGAGCATAGCTGCCTCGAAGACGGGACATGACCGTGCGGTAACCTTCCCCGAACTAATTTTCCTCGGCGAGCTCAATTAGTTCGTTGAACTGCGCCCGTTTGCTTGCCCGGATGGCCTTCTCCAACGAACATCTAGCGGTCCTATGCTCGGCTGCCGCAAGACTCCTCTCTTGCAGGTCCGTTGTCCTCAGCATCCGAACACGGGCAGCTGCGCATTCCTCGCGCGGAGCCAGCAACTCCGGGGACCACCAAAAGAGGTCCCGATGGGAGTCTCTTTGCGACGTAGAGACCCGCATCATCGTTGCGTCGCATGCCCTCGACATGGCATCGACCATGCCCTCCGGAGTGGTTGCGCGGACGGAAAAGTGCGCTTCTTGCAG
>KB669724.1:0-10898 GCA_000349105.1 Anopheles epiroticus
AAGTGTTTGCGAAACAGTTCAATTCCACACACGCGCCGCGCAGCGAATACAAGAACAAAACGGACGACGATAAAACTGCCCGAGCCACACTCGGGCATGACAGTACAAAAGCACTTCGCTAGCCCGAGTGAGACTCGGGCAAAACTGTTAAGGGGTTAATGTGGCGATTGTTTCGTCATGTGCTGTGTTTGTTTCGACTGGCGCTTGCCTTATTTTATCTAGTGAAAAACCCTGTAAGAGCAAGAGTTTCTTTGCCTTTTTCCCAATTCTATTCAGAAACTTGACCAATTGTTCCTTAATTATCATCTTCAGTACCTTTTCAAAAATGGGTATGCTGCTACCAACACATATGCGTCTGTCATAAATCCGGACCCAAGCCTTCTCAAACTCGCTACTACACCGCTAAGTTTACGCATCAGTGATTTTACGTCACCCAAAGACGATCCCTCCTTGTCAGCTTGAAGAAAATTGATTTATCTCAGTTTTAGATTTTTCACGATTTGTTTTGTTGAATTAAAACAAAAAATAAGAAAAATACCTTGAAACTCAAACAATTCTTAATCTTCTATCTCATTCATGTTTTATAGGCTTTCATTTCTCATAATGTCTGCAGACTCGCAACGAGGCCGTTTAGTGACGTCCACCGATGTTAGCGGAAGTAACGCCGTGAGTTGCATGCCCACAATAGTACCTCCACAAGCAGTGAACGACCGATCGATCATTGATAGTGTGGCTGGATTTATCAATGATGTTGCACTGCAAGGGCAGGCACCTCTTGGAGATAGCAAGGATCACATTGTGTGGGTGCGTTTTGAAAATACTTCAGATATCAGTAATCCTTGCTTGGGTGACGATTGGGAATTGGAAGGCGGTATTGCACCACCACTACTCTTGATCTTAGGCTATGTCACCGGTGTCCAGGTAGAGTATTTATAAATATTTTGAACAATTGCTGGTTGTTTGGGGGTTTCAAGGTATTTGGTTAAGACGTTTCATGATTTTTTTCATTTAAGGCATGGCTAATTCCGGCCAACGGTGAAGCTGTTGAAGTACTTTCCTGGCGTCACGGAAGTGTAAAATGTTTGCGTGTATTACCGACGCCCTCGTCTACAGATCGTGAAGCGGTATCAGAACCATCAGACCAGTTTATTCTCAAGCGTCCTTTAATAGCTCTATGTGATAGCGGTTTGAGCGGAAGCAATCCTAGTGTACATTTGGCTAGCTCAAACAGCTTTCAATATTGCGCGGTTAATTTTATTTCGCTCAAGGACGGTGGAATAGTGAAAAGTATCAAGTTCAAAAGCATGATAGTCGACATCTTAGCGAACCGTTCTTCAATTGTTATTTCATTTCCTGAGCGAATAGCTATTTTTGATGCCCGTACGTTGGAAGATCGTCAAACCGTAACGTCTTGCTTTCCAAGCCCAGGTCTTAATCCGAATCCAGTTGCATTAGCATCTCGTTGGGTTGCGTATGCAGAGAGGCGCCTCATTTCATCAAAGCGCTCGAGCGGTGGCTGCGAAGCGGATGGTTTCACTAGTTACACTGCAACGGTGCTTAATGCAGCCAAAAGCTTTGGCAAAGGTCTTCGTGAGCTTGGTGAACAGGTGGCAGCTGGTTTAACCGGTAGCAACTTAGCTTCAAGTTTGGGCTCAAATCTAGTTAGTGGTGGTAGCGGCACCAGTTTCAGCGGAATTGGCACATGCTTTGGAAGCAATTCTAACATAGCAAGCGATATGAGTGGATTAATCGCCGGTGGACTTATTTCTGATGGAAATCAACCGGGAATTGTAACGGTTTTAGATATCAAGCATGCTGCAAAGGAAGTGAGTCCCACTACAGGCACATCAATAACGAACACTGGTAGCGATCCCATAGTTGCTCATTTTCTCGCTCATTCGGAAGCAATCGTTAGTTTGGAGTTTGACGCATCTGGTATGTTGTTATTGACTGCTGACAAACGTGGTCATGATTTTCACGTTTTTCGACTACACCCACACTCGAGTGGAGCTTCACTTGCAGCTGTGCATCATCTGTATGTTTTACATCGTGGCGATACCACTGCCAAGGTGCAAGACATAACGTTTTCAATTGACTCTCGGTGGGTGGCAGTTTCTACGTTGAGAGGAACTACTCATGTTTTTCCTGTCACGCCTTATGGTGGCCCTGTTGGCGTGCGGACGCATGGATCCTCCCATGTTGTTAATAGACTATCTCGATTTCATCGCTCGGCAGGACTTACGATTGACGGACGTTCAAGCAGTCCTGTTTCACATTCATGTGAGACTGGTATCACTTCTAGTCATGCAGCTATTGCCATGCCCTATTCAAACCCTCGTACCCCTCCATTTCCTCATCCGACTATTGTGCAACCGCTAGCACAATTAAGACAACATGTTAATTTACTAGGCGGTGGATTAGGACCCAACATTGGGACTGGTGTAACAAGTGGAACAGGAATCAACAAATCAGTCAGTGGAGGACATCATGGACATCAAACGAGACAACGCAATCCGTCATCATCGTCGGATGAGCTTGTAAAACCGTTGCGCGTATGCGCCACCTTTGCTAAAGCTCGCTCATGGCTGCTCGATCCCCCAGGTTGTGTAGTTCGTGATACTCCTGTTCATCGCATACAGCGAAAGCCGATAGATTCATTGTTCATCATGGCTGCTCATGGAGCTCTAATTCAGTATGATCTCGATCCTAAACACATATCGGGTGAGTTTATTCTTTTCCAGCTACATTTATCAACGATATAACAGGTATTTTCTATATACCTATATATAGGTATTCATTTCCATAGTGAATTTATAGTCTTTTTTCATTTATGAGTAGTACAATTGCAATATAAAAACATAAAGCTGCATGGTCAACATGTGAAATATAAAAAAAACAGCTAATTTTCAACAAATATTATTTTCGGACTAAACTTCACCATCACAATTACAGAGCTGTTACAGCGAGCGCGGATTTTGTGTTTCGCGTGGATTGCGACTTTTCATCGGCGCGGTTTTTGCGCAAATGAACTAAATCGCCAAAAATTCTTTTCCATGTGCGTTCCTGGAGCAGATAGCGGCACTTAAACCCAATCTCTTTCAACCTTTTTTACTCAACCATGAAACACGGTGAACAGTGATGTACCGGTGGATAACATTCACCTTCTTACCCGGTATTTATTTTTTTGGTTTTACCGGGTATAAATCTTTTTTCTTTTTACCAGGGTAAATATTGGGTATTTTCAATTTAACTAGATTTTAGCATCAAATTACTAAGTATTCATGGAATCCAAAGATCCAAAAACCAATAGCAAACCATAAAAAAATATACCATATAATACATCCTATGCATAAGGCCAAATTGCTTTAGACACATATTAAAGTTATCTAAATTGTATCTTTCAAGCTTCCATAGATTTTGGTTTGTATTGGATTTTATTATATTTTCTTTAGGGACATGAGCAGCAATGGAGATATTATGTAAAAAATGGATGGATGGAATGGTGTATTAAATAATTAAAATTACAAATTAATCACACATCAAGTACAAAATAGTATAGTCGATTATACAAAAGGTGATATCTTTAGAATACGTAAAATCATAAAATAATTTGCTTAACAAAACTTTTTACAATAAGTTCACTGCAAGTCTCCGTACTACGCAATTCTCGATAAACGTGATTCCAAAATACGCGACCTTAAAAAAATTGCAGTTAATTACGTGTTATTTTTTTTATCGAATTTCATAACAATTCGTGTTGGTGTAAAAACTTTTAATAAATTTTGTTTTTTGAGTTTTAATATACGGTAGTTTTCCGAGTTACATGGATTACGTGTTTCATAGAAAACCGCGTCACACGAATGTCCGCAGAAGGCGAATCAGACCAATTTTATCAAAAATACTGCCAGGGTCATATAATTTGTGTTTGTAAATAAAATTTTCAGCTTGTTAATTATTTTTTTATTCGGTAGTAATGGCCAGGCCGTATTGCTAAGGTTGTTCATTATTTGTTTTAATGGATTTGCACAGAACATCAGTGTTCTTATACTATATTCGTTATTTTAAAACTATCCAAAAATTCCTAAATATTTTCCATTAGATAATTTCTTTGCCAAATCAGTACAATTTGCCCATAGAGCTGTCAAATTTCCAAAACCGCGTATCACCGAATTCGCATTTCTCGAGATCCCTGTAACTCGGGAAATTACTTTATTTAAGTTGTTTAGTTTTTGTTGTGCAAGTGATCTAACGATACTCATCCAGTTGAAGCTTGACTGGATATGATTGCATAATTTTGTTACGAGCTCTTGTACAAATTCACTCAACTTTTCTGAATGAAGTACAGTGGGCGCCGTTTATCCGGGTACCTTTTATCCGGCTATCTTATTATCAGTGCACTTTAGAAATGATATCTTGACCATGTTTATATTAGGTGGTTGATCTTAGAAAGAAATATAAAAACTCTGCCTGGAAGTCATTTTTATTTTGTAATATTTTAGCGTTTATTACAGAGTCTGCAAACACTTGAAAGGCAATATAGTATAAACAATAGCATTATATGGGAATGTATTATGTTTAAAATAAAATAAAAAGAATAATGAACACATTTTGATCAGTGTTAAGCATTGTGTTCTTTGTACATTATGGTCTAACCTGAACATTAAATAAAGAGGAAATCGCTATTATAATGTTACTTTTTTATTTGATAACACCTGGGTTTGAGCCGGCTCGGTGGTCCAGTGGTACCGGCGTAGGGCTGTCAAAAGGTCCGTCGACGGTTCGAATCTCATTCGGACCACTGCCGCCCCCCATCCGCAGGATTGACTATCCTTCTATGGGTACACTTAGTCACAACCCCCCATACGCAGGATTAACAATCTTGATATGGACGGGTACAATAAGTCACACATACGGCCTGGGCGTCACTACGGAATAAAAAACAAAATACCTGGGTTTTCCGTATGATTTGAGCATCGTTCTGAATTTAATTATTTGTTAAGAACAACTGAATTAAAACTGTCTTCTGTTATGTTAAACAAAGCTCGAATCATTCAACTATATATTAAAACCTCATATATGTCAACCAGTGGCGTCTCGTCCACTTGAGCAAACTGTGCACTGCACAGTCATGAATTTTGATAAATAATAATATTAAAATTTCTCTTACAGGGTTTTACAATTGAGTTCCGACTAGCAGCACACATTTTTATGTTTGGAGCAAATGATTTCTGACTAGCAGCACATACTTCTTACTGCGTGCAATTGATGTTTAACTAGGAGCCACTGATTTCATCCCGCCGATTTCCATTAGTCTGCCAGAAGCATGTTTATATCTCAACCGTGAAAGATCGATTTTGAAATTGCCGTTAAAACAATTACAATCGGAATCTTTTTTATTGTAATATGATTGCAGATTTTAAAAACACATTTACACAAACGTTAAATGATTTTTTTCTCTGCTTTTTGTAATCATTTTACAAGCAATGTGTTAAAAAAAAGTAATTTTAAACGAAATTAACGACAATTTCAAAATCGATCTTTCACGGTTGAGATATAAACGTGCACCTGGCAGACTGACACAAACCGGCCGGATGAAATCAGTGGCTCCTAGTTAAAAATCAATTGCACACAGTGCACATACTTCTTTGTGCTGCTAGTCAGAAATAATTTGCTTCAAACATAAAAATGTGTGTTGCTAGTCTGAACTCAATTGTAAAACCCTGTATTTCAGTTGCGTTTTAAATCTTATTCATATGTTTCAACGTTATTCTGGGCACTTTAGCTAGTGTACCATCGCTACAAACGAGTATCGGAAATCACACTCGCTTTTGACCATTCTCAATACGATTTTCCTTGTAGCGCTAGATTGCTTATTGGTAATCGCGAAAATCGCGCCAATTGGTGTGTTCCTTCATTTATTCTAGTAGGGTGAGCACTGGTTTTAGTAATCAGATCAGCGTGTATCTACACACTAGAGAATTGTGTATGTGTAGAGTTTTTTCATGCCAAATTTTCGATGTGTAGGTGTCTTTCCTGTGCAGATTGCGTTGTAAGGTAAGAGGTAAGAGCGAGCATGGCTTGTAATTAGTAATGAAATTCTAGTTCACAGACGTTGTCTACACGCGGATATTTTTTTCTATCGGGCATAAACCGACAGTCGATGACTAATGAAAATTCGATGGTATGTGTGCTTTTGAAACAAAACGAAGAAACGAATACGCAAATATATCGAACAGTTGTTTAGACAGGCACTCTGAACTGGGCATTTTTACTGGTGCACACATTTCCCGGTCGAAGTTTGTTTTATTCAGGTGGTTCACTAGCGCTTATTTTGCATCATCATGCAGCAAGATACAGTCGATGTACTTTTAATACATCCCGTGTAAATGATCGTTGAAAGAAAAGTTATTAATTGTGAAAATGTGTTCCTCGGCAAAAAAATAGGCACATTAACACAAGTGTGTTCTAAAAACGGAAGAGTCGTAACGCGGAAATTCAATGTTACCGCTTATGAGACGAAGTGGCTATGTGGCTCAGAGACAAAGTTAAAACTTTTTTGCTGGCCCTGTTTGCTTTTCAAAAAGCCGTCAGAGACCGTGTGGAATAAATCAGGATACGCAGATTTGAATCAGTTGCCATTAAAACGCATTCTGCCTCCAAAGAACTCGTCAACAATAGCATGGCATATGCCGCACATTCGGGAAAACATGAATCGAAGATGCATTAGACCATGCCAGTGAAGTGGCGAGAAACAACCACAATATGATAATGGAAAAAAAATAAAAAGAGGATGAAAACCCTAATCGAGATAGTATGCTACCTCGGTACACGTGGCCTAAGCTTCCGAGGCCACGACGAAAGCGTCAACTTAGTAAATAAAGGAAATTATAAGGACATTTGCGAATTTACTGTTTCGTAAGTTTCGCCGATATTAATAAAAAAAACTACTTGTGTCTACTTGATTCGAAAACTTAAAAAATATGTTTTGGAATTTCCAAAACACTCAATAGACTACCTCTGTTGTCGGTACCTTCGTTTTGATAAGGTAAGGCTATCTAACGAGCTTAACGTTTTCTAATAAATATATTTTTTTGCTGAAATCACTCTTCTCACAACTCTCATTTTGACACTTCCTTTCACTACAGCGTCTGTAGAGTGCAGTTTTTCGAGCCTGCGACGAATTAAGCCATACATGCGCTCGATCATGAGCGAGGAATGTCTCCAATGGCTGATGCTCATGGTTGTTGAAAACAAATGTTTATTCGAGCCGCAACGTCAAACGGCTTTCGCGGAAAAAAAATATTGACAAGTTAGTCCATAAAACAGAACGGCAAATACCTTTGGTTTCTCGTTAATGTAATTTTAGTTTCCTTTTACAATAAATAACCTCTTTGTTGAATTAATAATTTTGTTGTTACTTCACGCGACAAGCCTACGACACCATGGCATTTTTTATATCTAAGCACCTACTTTATATGCAGGTGCACAACCTTAAGATTTCCCCACGAGACGCCACTGATGTCAACACCTGTTCATTGACCGTTTAACCGTGTTTTACGTTGTGATATTGGCCGAGATTACACACCTGTGAACACACCGTAAAATACAATACAAGACCAAACTTATTTATTAAATGCGTGTACGCGTGCCACCGCCCCACCACGGTACTTGCTGCTACGTTACTGGATTTCGTCTGCCTCTGGTGAGAACGATCTCGATCCCCGGAGATCACAATCTCGCTCTCTACATCAAAAGGACACTCGTGCCCATCTACCGGCGAGAGACTTCTCACGGAGAGAACGTGTGAGTGTCCGTTTACGTACGCACTCAACACCGTGTTGTCCGAGTATCCGGGTATGGTCATGTTCCGATGTGCCCGGATAAACGGCGCTCCACTGTATTCGATGTTCGCTTTTCATCAGAGTCACCAGTTCAAATTCTATTTTGTCGGTAGGAACTCAAATAAAATATCGGTAGTTATTGGTAGGCGCTTTAGCGCACTTTAAATTAACGATTAATAACATTTCCCGGGGGGTTCCCCGGGGGGGGAAAGGATAATCAATAAAGAAATTTATGTATCATCTTTGCGAAACATATAACCGCATTACATCGCGTTTAGTTGTGGATGAAAGTGCTTTCATATTCAAGGATTTTGTGTAAAAGCAATTGTTTTTTCAAGGATTTATGTATGTTTTTATCAAGGTAAACAATAATCTTTGATTTTCGGTATAGATTATGAAAAATCTGTATTTTAAGCATGCTCATCTGTGACTCGGTAGGCCTATCGAAAATCGGTAGGAATACAGATAAATCGGTAGTTCTGGTCACTCTGCTTTTCATGTTAAAGCGTTCGGCTCCAAAGGCAAGCGTATATAGCGTATAGTTAAGTTGGGTGTTACTGTACAGCACTTTTCTCGTTGCATCGGCGAAGTGTTATAGCTTTTCTTCTTATATTTTAGCTTTTCTTCTTTTCGCCTTATTTCAAATTATGTTTGAGATGTGAGAAACAACATTGTTTTGAAAATAAATAACTTAGTAAAAAGGTTTTCTACATGTGTAATGAAACAAGCTTGCTTATTAACCCCTTCACAGTCTTGCCAAGTTACAAAAATGGCTCAAAAAATTGTCACAGTGTTTTATTTTACTTTTGCACAGCACATGGTCGGAAACAGAGGAAAAAACTTTTTTTTCAAGAAAAATTACTTAAAAAACTAAACTATATTTATTTAATAATAAACCCTAATAACCCTAATCCCGAACTAGAGCAGACAGCTATTTGAGGGCAACTGAATCCATAAAGCGACATAAACTATTAAATTTGTTTCGATTAGTGCCATAACAAAGCGTGAAAAACACGTTAAATCTTGTACAAAAGTGTTTGCGAAACAGTTGAACTCTACACACGCGCCGCGCAACGAATACAAGAACAAAAAAAACTGCCCGAGCCACACTCGGGCATGACAGTACAAAAGTACTTCGCTAGCCCGAGTGAGACTCGGGCAAAACTGTTAAGGGGTTAAATAACAATGATTTAAAAAGTCTTTGAATATTTTTGAATATTTTTCGATTTACTGGATATACCCTTTTTTACCGGGTAAATATCCATTTCTTGATTTTTCCCGACATTTACAGGGTTTTACAATTGAGTTCAAACTAGCAGCACACTTTTTTATGTTTAAAGCAAATGATTTCTGACTAGCAGCACATACAGTGCTCAAAAAGTATTCGTCCACCCGTATGTTGCATACTAAAATGTCAAATGCGGACGTTTTAGATACATTACAGCAAAACTAATGATGAGATTCGATAATAGAACAACTATTCAACAATTTCTGATAAGAACAAGCAGCAAAAATAATAAGATTACTATGATAAAAACGAAAAACCAGACAAATCCATGTTATGCACGCTTCAAAAATATTCGTCCACTTTACATTTTCTATCACAAAGAGTGCTTTGATTGAATTCCATTCCCGGCCAATAATGCCAAAACCTAGTTCCTTTAATCTTCTATCAATCTAGCATGTCACCAACACTGTCCTCAAATTTTCAATTATTTTGTCCATTTAAACGAAAGGGTACTGATGGAACTTATGAATAGAAAAAAAAACAGAACAAATGATAGCATAATCTATCCACATCTGCATACAAAATGGTTGAACCTGTAAATAGACCCTGTTCTACAGTCTAGACGGTGGTAATTTCGACTCCCTCTGGCTTAATATTTGTGAAACTTACCAAAATACGCCTCCAAACGGTAGTTCAAAACAAACGCAGTTTGACAGATGATTAGTAAATTGGGTGAAATCTGCAATCTGGGGTCTGTTATCAGGTGCAATAATGATGTCCCGTGAGTTGGACAAATGATTGCGTAATGGTTACATAAAAAAATATACGTAACACATTTAAAAACAAGGACATAGCGCATTGGTAACCCGTGAGAAATTTAAGGTATTGTATCAGGCAGACAGCAATTTCAATATTTTTGACTCGGATGGCAAGCATAAGGTATCGCAAAAACCGAATATCAAAATGCATTCCAAACACTTAATTTCAGTATGAAACATGGTGGTGGTTCTATCATGGTTTAAGGAAGTATGAGGCCAGTAGGCGTTGGGAAAATGCACATCATAGACAGGACAATGGTTCACAAGTCACATCCTAACATAATAAACGACAATTTGATGGCCAATGTGGACAAATTAGGACTAGGAAGGTCATATGTCTCCTAACAACTCTCTCTCTCTCTTCTTGGCCCGCTCATTGCTGAGCACGTCTACGTGACATGACCAGGTCGCCAATCCGTTTCCAGGAAACTCGGTCCAGGGCTGCAGTCCTCCAGCCACGGTTGCATCCGATCTCCGACAGGTTGAGCTCCACTTGATCCAGCCAACGAGCTCGCTGTGCTCCTCTACGCCTCGTGCCGAACGGGTCGCTGACGAGCACCTTTCTGGTGGGGAATGAGTCCGGCATCCTCATCACCCAACCAGCGTATCCTTCCGGCTTTGGCGACCGTCAGAATACTTGTATCGCCAAACAGCTCAGCAAGCTCGTGTTTCATTCTCCTCCTCCACACGTCCTGCTCGCACACACCGCCAAAGATAGTCCGTAGCACCTGCTCTTTTATACCTACCCTTTATATCCTGCCCTTTTATACCTAATTCTCTCTTATCCCCGTAACGACACTCATCACACTCTCCTCTCATGAGCGTCCTGCCCCGCTCACCATCGCGCTCATTCCCACACGGCCTTTCCTGACGATCCCCACTGCTAATGAGACCAATCCTTTAACATGTCTCCTGCCGTGGTTGTTTGCAATGGACCTTCTTCTTCTTCATCTAATTTGCGAACTTCATAACGGTCATTTGGTAGCACACTTCGAATAACATACGGGCCTA
>KB669725.1:0-10165 GCA_000349105.1 Anopheles epiroticus
GGGGGGGGGGGTGTAGAGAGATTGCAACGATAAAACAAAAACGGCAAGAAAACATTCATCGAAGCTTTGTGGAAGCTTCTTTTTTCTGTGTGCTCGATCAGTGGAGGCCAAATAGGAATCGAAAGGAATTTTATTGTTCACTGCAAACAATAACCTCTCTTGCGGATGGGACGATAAAAGGAAGTGGGGGGAACAGACAAGGGAAAGGAAAAACAAAGCCCCCAAAAGCACTCCACCTCTTTGCTTACTTGCTCGGGAGCGTGTTTGAGATTGGGAAAATCACATTCAGAACGCTTTCCGGCGTTCTAACGGTGGTGTAGCTGGCCCCAAAAATTCGGAAAACAGGGTAGCGACACTCGTGATAGAGATCGTAGAATTAAGGGACGGCTCCGGATCCGGTTCCTGCATGGGGAAAGGCACCAAAAAACAAAGCCGCTCAGCGAATCCGAGATTGTGAAAGGATCCGATTGGAAAGCGTCGTAATCGAACGGCATCTCATCGGGTTGTTTTCCCTTTTTGTCCTCCGTGTGCGTGTGTGGGTGTGTGTTTTGTTTTGATTTTTGGAGGCACTGCGTGTGTGTGTGTGTGCGTGTGTATGTTGGATGCGTCTTTTTTGGGAGTTTTCGTGGAATTACTCGAACCTTAAGCCGTGCTGTAGACGAACGTTCAGCCCGGAACGATTAGAAACATTAAGCGATCACGCCGAGAGGAGCGCAGTGGAGATGGGGGCCGAAGCTTCCTCGCTAACTCGCACAGCAAAAAGGAACCATTCCTCAGCACAAACTAATCCCGCTCGTGTGACTATTTACGGCGAATTGGCCACTTTGCGCCGTGCGGGGAATACGAAATGCGAGACTCACCATTGATCCATGGGATCGGTTTTTGAATGGTGCGCCCCGCCGTCAGCTTTTAAGCCACCGGAATCCGTGCCGAACGCACTTTGCACGTCCACAAATTGGGGTCGACAGGCGGTTGGAAGAGTCGGGTTCGGATTGGGGGATGCAATTTTGTCCATTGTTCTGCTGTCGCTGGCAAGGCTCGCCAGCTGGGTGGGCGTTGTTTGGCATCAGCAATTTGTATCCAATCGTCAGCACGTTGTCCTTTTGCCGGCGTCACCGTTGTCGTCAGTCACTCCTGGATTCACCACCACTATCGTCGGCTTACGTCGTCTCCGATTAGTGCAAGTCCCGTGTTCTTATCGGCTCTTCGTGTGTGTGTGTGTGTGTGTGTGTGTGTGAAGGGGTGGTGTCCTTTTTTGTCCTCCCCCGGTCTGGACGTGGCAGACGCAAAACGGACGGCGACAGGAGTGCATCCTTGTGTTTCTGAATCCTTTGCCGGTTTGAAGTGCACTTGATAGAATGTAAACCACGAGTTTTCGTTGCAGTTGGCCATCGTCGCACGACGTGGCAACGTCACTCGTGACTGACGGGAGCGGGAGAAGGGGTCGGAAGCCGTTCCGTTTTCATTTCGGTTTCGTGCACCGGGCTATGGCCACTTGTTTTGCTTTTTGCGGAGCGGAAAATATATTGTTTTCGAGTGTTTTCGAAACCGCTGTGCGCTTTTGCTGCAATGGCAATTGCAATTGTGTATCCGTTCGCAGTACGCCAAGTGCGCCAACGCCACCCGAACGCGCAACGCTTGGCGCAAAGAAGCACAAAACGGTAGGAAGAAAGCAGAAAATTGGCAAAGAGAGCTTAATTCATCTCGGAACACGAAGCTTTTATAGGGCGTACGGCCACTAATTCGCCCGGAGGAAAAGGAGTCATCGGCGGACCTCTGGAGTGGAAGCTGCCTGTGGATGAACGGTGGCCTTTTGTATCTACCCCGATGTGCTCTCCGTGCCCAAAGTGGCTACTTGCGGTGATAATTTGTTGGTTGTATCCTGAACGAGCTCATTCCTTTGCCTCTCAGCCTCAGCACACACACACACAGTCACACGGGAGTGACACACTTCTTACACATTAAACACATCTTAGTCGAAACGTGATAACGACTGCTAATTTACTCGTTGCGGAACCGAAGTCGGTCACTTTTTGTGGTTAGGGTGGTCTAGTCCGATGAAATGTATGCTCCCCAAGCGCGGGAAGAGTGTTGAAGTGTTTGTTAACATAATAACCACTCGAAGATCGGTTTGTTTTGAACAAATAGCGAGCGCTATGTTTGTGTGTTTATGAATTATGTGTAGGGCGTTTCATTTAGTTTAGCTAGAGGCTCATATGCTCGATCCTTTATCCGAATGAATCCCTTGTCCCTGAATCCACGCGACCCAAATATGTGTTCTTTGACAATCGTTTGCTGCCAAGTCGTGTTAACACATGTTGGGCCGCTGAACGTGGAGCGATCATTATGCTAGACGACCGACACTATTTTCCCACCACACAGCCGAAGCTTACTTTGAAAACATTTATCCTGAACGGTCGCTTCCAGCACAAGCCCAGGTTCTCTTTCGTTCCCTGGAATGGAATTCGCCCACAAACCATTTACAATTGTGCTTATTATTCCGGTCAAACTGAGCTCCGCTGCTGGAGATCGGGAAAGTGGGTGGGAGGCGATGAGCGGTGGTAGAAGCTTCAGCATCACTGATTCTTTACTCGACGTTTCCATCACTCCGATCGCACGGTGTCCAATCACTTTGATGCACGGTCGGAATTGTTCGATTCTATCGCAAATTCCCTCCGTGCTGTTCCGTTAACAGATGCAACGATGCAACGATGCAATCGATTTCCATCAACCACCCATCCTCTGAGCGGTGGATGGTGAAAAACTAAACCTTTCAGTCATTGGCGTGAGCGTTTCAGGTTTTCTCACGCGTTCAGGCTCCATTCTCGTTCGATGTTTAGCGCTTTTTGTCGAACCCGTACTCCGTCGGATAATGTTTTCGTTCGGAGGTGGATAAATTGTTGTTCCAAGTGCATCTGAAAGACAGCTGGACTTTTCTGTGTTTTTTCTTCGTTAGGAGAGTATTGCTACCTATTGGTACGATGACATCTCAACCTTTAAACCGCAAGCTGATTTTCGCTCGCGCTGGTGTCGAAGGACGTACGACATTCGTGAAGTAAGTCAAGCTATTTGCTTCCCTTTTTTTCCCGCACCGGCGCTCAATGTCAAAAGTAGCGGACAAGAAATCGAGAAACCCGATCATGCCGGAATGTCACCTCAGCAATGCAACCGATACCCGATATCATTGCTTCTCGTCCGTCATTCTCAGACTGCACGAGAGACGAGAGACGGGAGGCGGGAGGGTTTCAGCTTCGCATTTACAATTCAATTTGTTCCATTCGCTTCCCACGCTCGTGTTTCTCCGTTTGCACGGGGAACAGTGAAGGCCCCGGTATGATGAGCGAGTACGGTGCTTTGCAGTAAATTCCTGCGTCCGGGAGGGAATGGGAGTCATTCCATTTCCGTTACTGGAGCCGGATGCTGGGCGTGTCCTGTCGGGACGGAGCCTCTGACGTAGCGGGATCGTCCACTTCATTAGAGAGATGGATGCCGCACTCTTCCATTGAATACGTTTCCAGCGCCTAGCTGAGGATTTCCCGGAGGTATATCGATAAAAAGGGAAAAAAGAAAGCGACTTTGAAAGCCACAATTTAAAGAATGAGAACAAGGTCAGGTTGAGACAGCGTGCAGCGGAGTGCATGAAAGGATCCAATAACTCATTAGAAAATTAATGTTCCTATTTAAGCGAAACACACTCACACACAGCCGCTCGTTTATTAAAGTGATGTTCAATGGGAAGCCGGACAGACCGCCAAACGGTTGGAACGGTTTCTTTTTGATGTGTTTTTAATTACAAACAAACACAAGGAATGGAATCTAGATTGATCAATTTAACAAATTAATGAATCAAACTGTTTTCTCATTTCTATTTGGCTGGCTCGTCTTTGCAGGGCACGGAAAAGGTGGCTCCGGCGAACCGTCCATTCAGAGCGTGTTCTTCTCATTTAAATCGTCCTGTCTCCCCGCCGTCCCTTTGGCAAACACACTCACACACACACACATATGAGCCGCTTGGGTTGGTCGATACATTATCGAAAAACTCTAGACGATCGAACCGTACCTTTGCTGTTGCTACAATCGACGTTGCTCTGCTAACGAACGCTGGAAGAGTGAAAAAATCAGCTAAGATAAGGTTAAAAAAACACACGATAATGAAAGCGAGGCAAACCAGTAAACGAAAATGGCACGAATTGAATGAACAAACTTAACGAAGGATAATAGAGGATGTATTGGACACAGGCGAACGAAGAAGAGAATGAAGAAAAAACCGAATTTAGCTTACAGTTTTGCTGTTCCGCTTTTCCATTCGCGCCACCACCACCATCATCATTCCGCACGACGCTTTAAGCCTCACGTGAACGATAGCTTGACAGGGAACCGTCCGACAATCGAAGCACCGAGGCACCATTCGGAACTATTGCTCTTGTTTTCCCCCCGCTAGCATGGGACACACTGACAAGGTGGGTAAAGGCGCTGTAAAGAAAAAATTAAGCTTCTGTCAAAGTGGACCGGTACCGGACCGAAGCGGGGCAGATGGAAAATTAAATGAAAGCAGAAAACCGACTTGGAGAATTGGTTTTTTCTTTGGAGGTTTTTCTTTTTCTGGTGTTTGTGTGAGTGTTTGCCAGTGTGGAGACGGTTTCCCTTCTGTCCCGCCAGTGCTAGTTGGGGGTGCTTCGGTTTAACCCCAAAAAACTATAAGTTTGTCTGCAAGCTGTGCGGTCCCTCACGGTTTGCAACACAACAGGTAGCAAGTTAGGTGCGCCGGCGGTGTACGAGAAGCAAAACTTTAAGCGCAAAGTTAAACTCCGCCACGAAGCAATGGTGGTATTTTACGTTGAATAATGAAACAGATTCATACTTTCAAGCTGTCTGAACGACACCACGGGCGCAGGCCTTTCGGAAAGGCGCGGAAACGCTGTTGTTCACGCGAATAGTTAGTAGAACAACGGCCGTCGCCCTACCTTGTCACCATCACTTGGGCGATGTTGGCACAAGAAAAGTCTACCTTTCTCGGGC
Organism: Anopheles epiroticus; assembly: GCA_000349105.1. Classification (NCBI taxonomy): domain Eukaryota; kingdom Metazoa; phylum Arthropoda; class Insecta; order Diptera; family Culicidae; genus Anopheles; species Anopheles epiroticus. The sequence goes on from KB669725.1 coordinate 5,020, forward strand.
TGTATGTGTGTATGTCTTGCCGATGGAAGAAAAATTTAGCTCCCGCCACCACCACCATCCAAAAGGGGTTGAGCAAGGCAAGTGACAATGCTGTCCTGCCAACCGCTGCACCGAAAGTGTCCACGGCGCACACCTAACGACAGTGTGAAATCGCGAAAAAACGGAAAAGAAAAGTATTAAAAGTTTAATTAAATGAGGTTATTGTGTGTTACTGAACGGGCGGGAGGATGTAGAGCTAGGTAGAAGGAATTGGAGAACGGTAAAGCGAAGATTTGCCTTGTCCAAAAGTAACGCTCGGAGCACCTCATCCTTTCGTGTGGAAGAGAAGCGAAATCTCCTGCTTTGTCGAAGAAAGAGAGAATGAGGCAAGGCGAGGTTGTTCGTACAGTTTTGTAATAGTGTAATTATGCTGCTGGAAATTGGATTTTAGAGCTTCGAATCCCTCCGGTGCAGTTCATTTTCATACCCGTTCCATGGTAGAAAAGCAAAGATGTGGACGCGGTTCCTGTGGCAATTTATCCACCTTTTTTAGCTGTTTGTGAGTGTGTGTGCGAGAAGAGAGGCCACTTTAGTGTGAAAAACGGTGGAAGGTGCTTCATTGCAGCCTATTGTAAAGCGGGTATGCAGCTTTTTTCTCGGTTGGAAAAAGTAAAGCGATGCGACTACTCGACTCGTTAGAATTTGTATCCAGAGTATCGTTTGATCGTCCGATTTTCCGATCCTTGTGTACCATCACAGATAGCCCTTTGCAAAATGGCTGTCAATAGTTGAAGTGTGCATTCTTAAGGGAAAAGTGGCCTTTTTCATGAAAGAATGCAGGCATTTGCTCTTTTTCTTTTGAGCTGTGCGAAACGTGACGGATCGTTAACGAGGGCTCGCTATGGATGTTGGAACTTTATCTTGATCGTTTCACAGATTGACGGAGTTTGATATGGCGTATTGCAGTGGTTGAAATTTCAATGGTCTATGGTGTAGCGCCAATCTGCGTGTAAAACGAAAGCTTTCAAGAAAAACGCCTAAAGTTATGCAACGGGCAGGACATTGAAGAGATTGTTAGGCATGCATACACGCTAAAGGTTTTCATTTCTTTAGTTCCCCTTTATTTCTGGCTAAAAAAGACGTGTCTTTGTTGCTCTTTTTCACTATGAATTTTATCCTATTACCACATTTATGGAAAATTAAACTCCCTAAAATTCGTTCACCAATAAACCCAACCTTATCACATCATCCGTACCAGCTCCATCTGTGAGCATAGAATTTAGAGCTCCGTCATAGCTTACAATGATGAAACGCTCCCCACTCCCCACCCGTGCATACAATCAAAACAGCCCTGCAAATGTATGTTGACTTTCATTAGCCTCTGCCAGCCTCTGTGTCTGTGTTTGTCGCCGCAATTTTGATTCACCAAATCGCCAGCCGGAAACGCAATCCGAACTCAATCACCATTAAGAGCGAACGGAACGGAATTAAGATAACAAATTTCTTCAATAAATATTTTCCATTCTTCGTCCCGTTGCTCGCGTCGCACTCGTCGTAAACCTTCACACCCCGAAGTGTGGAGTGGGCGTACGCTACTAGACAAGCCTACACACGGATAAAGACATCGGCCTCTACTTTTCTTTTCGGGGTTGCTTTCACCAGGCACCATTCCACATTAGGCACGACTCGCCCAAGAAAAGCGAAGGCGGAGGAATATGTAACATGGGTATAAAACTGTCTGGTTCGTTTGCGAAAGGCAAACATATTCATCTTGCCCCGAGTTCTTGAACTTGTTCCGGGGTCTGCCTCGCTCCCCACGCTGTCGGGCAGGATGTTGAACAAGGCTGTGCCCGTTTTTCCCGTGTGGCCGAACTATTCCTTGCGCTGGGATTGGAGCTTGGAAGCGACTTGGGTGTTGGACGCGCGACCTGCCATTTTCACACTCCACAAAACGGATAAAAATGCAAACGATCGAACACGACGGTAGGCCGAAGATGGTTCTGCTCGATCCATTTGTAACGAAGAGCCGGGTGTAAGGAGACACAGTTTACCAAGAAGTTGGGACAGGGAAGGCATTTTCAAAGGAATAAATTTTGCACCAGTTTCTTCGACGACGCTGAATCGCATAAAAATGCTATTTGCTTATTTTTAGCATATTTCCATTGCTCGTGTGCCATGCTCACATGCAGCCTTTGCAACGGGTGAGACGACCACTTTTGCAGCCCTATTAGGGTGTGGAGCGGGAAAATATTTTTCCCATCGATTTATCGCTCAAGTGCTCAGGTGTTAGGTTGGTTGCGACTGTGTTTGGCCGGGGGACAGGGGCAGAGCGGGACCTGATGAAAGGATATCACGCTTACGGTCCGATGAGCAATGAGTTGGCAATGCGTTGGGATTCCGAGGATTGTGCCTAGATAAGAAGGATTTTTCGGGTGAGCCGCCTTTTGGTTTGGGTCGCCCAGTCCCAGTCCGGTTACAGCACGACATTGAACATCCATCTTTGGCACACCCGGTGCTGCTAGTTCGCCTTCTTCGTGATCAAGGGTGTTTGGCTTACACTTGGGTGGCACGAGACAGAAAAGACGATGGTCGTCACCGCTCCGTTGCCTGGTGGCACCGGAATCAGATTAAAACTTTCAATCATCATAAAATTGACACAAATGAAAGAGAGAAAGGACGACACCGGTGTGTGTATGTGTTGTAAAGGGAGGAGGACGCGGCACGGGGACGGACGGGCGAAGTGTTCCGAAAAACTCCAGTGTGAAGTTGGAAGTGGAGCGAGAACACATTTCTGCAACAAATTGAGTTGTTCAGTTGATTGCACAAACGTGTGGCTGCTCTAACTTAGTCATCCCTTCCACCGTGTCTCCCTGTGTCTGTCTGTGTGTGCGTGTGGAGTGGTTTGAGGGAATCGTAGAAGTGTAGAATGCGGGCACGCCCAAGCTCACATGCTAACATCACACCCGGTGACGGATCCCCGAGAACCAGTGAATCTCCGCTCCGCTTGGAAGATACTTTTCACAAGGCTTCCCAGGGAACCGGAACGCTTCCGAACGGACTGGAACGCGGGGAAAGCGAAACGGGAGTGCATGAAGAAACACATCCGGAAGCGAGTCCGGATTCTCGCAGACACCGTCAGCAATGCCGGGGCGAATGATGTGGAGAAAATGTGTTGTAGATTTATGCAAAACAGCTACACTACCCCTACTACTACAGTGATAAGCAGAGGAGGGGAGGAGAGAGAGAGAGAGAGAGAGAGTGAATGCTATCGAGAAATGAGCTGACGGCACAATTTATACCCATGCTGCCGCTGCTGTTGCATCCATTTATTCGCTTCTTCTGGCGAAAACGTGCTTCGAGTGGTTGAAATGTGTATTATTTGGCGCTTCTAAGATGAGGAAGAAGGAGAGCGTGGAGGATGCAAGAGGCAGAGATGGAAAGCATGTTGAATGTCTCGGCATGCGGAACTTGCGGTATTCAGATTAGCAGATCACCAGACACAACGCGCTGCATCGCGGTGTTGTGCTTGTTAGCGTGTGAGCTTAGCTCCAACGAGAAGGAAGCCATCGTTTTGTGGGCTCGGTTTGTTCCCGCGATACTGCCCGTCAACGTGTTCCCCTGAAACCACAAAGCTGGCAAAGATACAAGCGTAATTCACACTAATAAGTACTCGAGAAGGTAGTGGCACCTGCAGTTTAATTACATTGTCATCGGTCACAGTCCTACCGCCGTGCTGAAAACTATGAGAACGAGAGTTTCGAATGTTATAACGAAACGCTTAGTAGGGGGCGCCTTTCAAGTGCTCTTGGGACTTATTACATCACTCGAACTTGGAATTCGATAATCCAACGTTCTGATAAAAGTGTCCCCAAAAAGCTGAAAACTACTCAACCTGAACGTACGGCTGGCCACACTTGGTTGACGTTACGCCACCGACAAGCTGTCCGCTGCTCTTCAATCATTACGCATCTCCTGTCACCGTGTGAGCACGTGTCTTCTTCTCCGCCCTCGATTGCGGATTTTATTGCCTTTGATGAAGCAAGGATTCGTGAGGGATGTCCTCCCATTGCGGCTTGTTTTGGTAACCCACTTATCGATGAAGTCGAAAGTTTCGCTCTGCACTTGGGCGAAGTCGTTAAAGACGTTCATTTGAAAAGTTTCCTGTTCGATGAAACTTTGGAGTCACCGGTGTTCCTACGGGAGGGAAGCAAAAGAAAAAAAAAAAACTAGCACGACCCATTCGCAATGGCAAAAAGTCATACCCATAAAACCGAGCACTGATTCTTCTTTACGCGTTCGCACTAGCGTAGGAGCTTCTCAACAAAGTTATGAAAATTGGTCACAAACTTTGCGTTCCATTTGATTTCGAGTTGTGTGTCTTTTTCTTCTCCTGCACTTGGTTTGTTTTCCCTGGTCCAGCCCAACTACTACTACTACTACTACTACGCACTACTTGTCGATCGGATTCCAGCCCTCCCTCGGGGGACAAACTCGCGCAGCATAATCGTCATAATCAAATAAATCATCATGCAGCTCGGGCCATCATCAGCGCGGCGTTGTTCGGCACCACGGCGGCGGCATACACGATTTGATTTGATTGGCTTTTACGCGCCCTGCGGGAGAACACAGGGTGCAATCGTTACACACGTCGCCCAGGATATCGATTGTGTCTTTCCCGACCCCGGCCCAACCCCGGCCCGAACCTGGAATCGAGCGGCTGCATGAATGGCCGTTGCGAACACTATCGACGCGTTTATTATGCGAACTATTATGAGGCGCGTTTGAGCTGTCGGACCACGTGGAGGAAGATTTATGATGTTCTTTTGTCAGCGTATTATCTCCTTTCCAGTGCACTTGAATTGTTGATCTTCCCCACGGTGAAGCTCAATCTGCTTCATCATCATCATCATCATGCTGCTCGTCATCAGACACAATGGAAGCCTACAGCTAGGGCTACAGGACACACCACGCCCTCCCTTGGAGCAGGATAACCGTTTTCAGTGCTGGTCTGATGCGCTCCATCAGTACGTGCCTAAGGCCGGCGGATTTTCGAGTTCGACACTTGATTCGATGGATTAAATGTAAATGAGAATTTTCCAATCGGAGATTCCTTCTGGAGAACGTCTAGTGAAGTGCTTGTCGGCACTCGCTCTCTCTCTCTCTCTCT
>KB669725.1:10175-20808 GCA_000349105.1 Anopheles epiroticus
GGGTGCAATCGTTACACACGTCGCCCAGGATATCGATTGTGTCTTTCCCGACCCCGGCCCAACCCCGGCCCGAACCTGGAATCGAGCGGCTGCATGAATGGCCGTTGCGAACACTATCGACGCGTTTATTATGCGAACTATTATGAGGTGCGTTTGAGCTGTCGGACCACGTGGAGGAAGATTTATGATGTTCTTTTGTCAGCGTATTATCTCCTTTCCAGTGCACTTGAATTGTTGATCTTCCCCACGGTGAAGCTCAATCTGCTTCATCATCATCATCATCATGCTCGTCGTCATCAGACACAATGGAAGCCTACAGCTAGGGCTACAGGACACACCACGCCCTCCCTTGGAGCAGGATAACCGTTTTCAGTGCTGGTCTGATGCGCTCCATCAGTACGTGCCTAAGGCCGGCGGATTTTCGAGTTCGACACTTGATTCGATGGATTAAATGTAAATGAGAATTTTCCAATCGGAGATTCCTTCTGGAGAACGTCTAGTGAAGTGCTTGTCGGCACTCGCTCTCTCTCTCTCTCTCTGGCTATGCTGTTCAGCATGCTCGATCGCTCGGAAGCGCTTGTTCAATGTTGACAACAGATGGTTTTCGATGAGCCAGTGGTTTTGCTGAGCCAGAGTGCATGTGTGCGCACCGAGGTAACCGAGGAGCTTCCGTCAGTTACAACGTTCAGCTAGGTAATGTTTGCTGAAGCGTGCTCCTGACGACGCTCTTGGCTGCACCCTTGGAATGAACATATTTTTGACAGTCTATATTGATTACTTGAAGTTCTTGAAAAGGCGACACGGGGCGAAGCAGGGCGAAGCAGGGCGACCGTAGCTGTAGATGTTGCCTCTTAAAATAAACCATCAAAACACAAACACACACTCACACAAGCATGTAAGCTTTTACCGTGGCCATCAAGTTCGAATGCGGATGCGAAAAGTTGAGTTTTCTTTGAAGATGCTTCTTCTACAAACTTCGCCTTGACAGCTTCAAACGTGTATTGATCCGGCCGGTGATCAATGAACTGTGGCAGAGAAATTAAAATGTCCCACTGTTCCACTTCCAAGCCCTTCAGTCTTCAGCCTAATTTCCTTTTAGCCCATTGAAAGTTTTGCGACAACATTCAGTAAGTAATAGAATTTACTCGGAAGGCAGACGCCAGGACGACGAAACCTTATCAAAGAAAGGACGCATCACGTCGTGCTGAAAGCGTACCGAAAGCGACCAATTTAATGGTGGCTTTACTCTCCCTGCCTGGCGGTTTGTGAGAGCAGGGATGAAGGAAGATAGACGGATCCTAAATTGCAAACAGTGGAGAACAAATTATCGGCTAATTGAGTTATGTGCGACATTTTCGGTGCGTGTACTTTTGATCTCTCGCGCGGCCAGCTCGGATTCGCTTTCTCCTTCTGGTCGTCTCGGGTCGTACAATTTAGTCCGGTTTGTGGCCCCTCAACTTAGTTGTAGCCACAAAATCTTTCAACAGAGCAGGGCAGAGCAGGGCAATGGAAACTCTGCCATGAACGCGTCACTCGCTAATGTTGTGCAACAGCTGCGCGTCGAGCGGGAAAAATCGAAGCAAGCAGGAAACGTCATTAGTCGCTAGAACCGGGCTGTGCTTTTAGAAGTAACTGAAGTGAAACTTCATTAAGCATTCCGTTACAAAAACCGAGCATTAGGGCGTTCCAGTGCTCGGATCGATTGCTTCCGTAGAGGAGCTATACACATCGGAACATCTGTCGCATCAGATGCACCCCGGAACTTGATTGCTGTAATAATTTGTTAAATTATCCTGGTGCTCAGCAGCTCCAAGTGTACATGGGCACTTACAGCCGCTGGGGGTTCTTCTCTTGTGACGGTTGCTGGCTTCAGTGTGGCTTTAAATGAGCAAATAACCAGACAACATGCAACTGCAATTAGGAGCCAAGTTTGACAATCCTACTTGACGGAGTGGCGTTGGAGGAGTTGGAGTTGTACCTTATGCTATTTTCTGTGTGGCTTGTTGATGAAGTTCGACCCTTCATCTTCTTTATCGTTTTGTAGACTTCTGCTCCGCAACCAAACGTCAATCAAGAAATTACTGTTTGCCCACAGGAAGCATGAGCACTAAAGCGTTTACCCTTGCCCCTAAATGCACACACCCGTCATCCATCAACCCTGCAACGAGTCGAGCATAAGAATCGCTGATGGATCTGAAGCAGAGTCCTATCGGACCAAGACCAAGATACCTTCACGCAGCGCCGTTTACAATGTTCCTACAATTCACTCGCTCTCTCCTGGGCACAGGTGATGTACCTGACACTAACTTTCCAAACTGTCGTAGCCTGGCGTGGTTACGTTAAAGTGATCATTTGCCCAATTTAAACTTTTCCTCCATTCTTCCCTTCCTTCCATCCTATTTCCACCCGTCAAGATATTAAGGATCAGCTGTGTGGCGGAAAGGGAGATAAAACGCTGTCGTCGTTGCAGTGTAACGCCGCACCGGAATGCAAGGCGAGCCAGATGTCAGCAGGTCGAAAACAGGTCAAAATGTCAAGCCCATCGGGGAGCACTAGGATCCTGCCGTTCGCTTGGCTTGCGAATGGGGCGAACCAAGTGAGCGGCTCTTCTGCATTCGGCTGCTTGCGAGAGGCGCTGTACCGTAGAAGGTAAACTTTTAATCAGCTTTATGCGTCAAAACTGCCACACAGACGGGGAACGCCGGCAGAGAAAGAGAGCTTGCGCTGGCTGTGAAAGCGTGCGGCGTGAAGAAGATACAAAGTCAGCCGCCAGCTTTCGCGACCAAACTCCCCACCAGTGCGCTGTCCAGCGGTGCGGTGACAGAATGCGATGACAAAGGCGACACTGCAACTCCACCAAACAGTCAGTTCTTTTGTTATGTATATGAGTGGTTTAAAATTATAATAAACACCTAAACCGCGGTAGGTGATAGTCAACGACGACAACGACGACAACGACGACCGTGTGACGTTTCTGTCAAACTCCGTCTGTACCGTTCGACAGCTCAGTGCCGGGATGAAATTTAAACAACTTTGCCCAGGAAAAACCGCGACATCCCGCGGAAGGTTGCGCTCGGTTGAGGATGCACACGGAACACACCGTCTAATTTGACACCGAGAATTGTTGTTAGTTCGTCGTTTCCTTGTCTCGGTGGCGTGGTTTATGAAGGCTCGCGGTTGACGCTGATTTTCCTGCTCCGACAGCACTTGATCGACGATGACGACGATGACGACAACGACGACGACGACGACGGTTGGCCGTGGTTCTCGCTTTCATCAGTCTTTGCTTATGCAAATTAGTCAAACATTAGCCACACTTGGTTGATGCGCAAAACACACGCCCTCACGTCGGTTCAAGTTTTCCGGCAAGTTTGAGCTTCTGCTGAGATGGAAGAAAGTTGTATCCCGACCGTACGAAGACGATGAATTAGAACATTAAACTCGGCGATGCGCTGCTTTGCCCTTTTATGTGCCCTGCTTTGTATCGATAGCGGGAAGGAAAAGGATGGTTTGTGGGCTTTCGGTTGGTGGCGGTGGTTTTGTAGATATACGAAATGGAAAGCCTTTTTCCTTGTGTTTGGTGCGTGCGTGCTCCACGCTTGGATGAGGCTGTGTACGGATCTTTCAGAAGGGATTTGATGATCAAACAATGTTCAATACCCGCCGAGACATGTCGTTGCCTACCTTTCCAGCTGAAGCAGTTTATTTATACATTCACCGAGACGGGAGACGGGACGGATGGGCGGGTGGGGTGGAAAGGGGAGTAAAATTTCTTACTCCACGGCACGACACAATATTGATTTAAGTCACAGCCATCATCGAGAGCCCACGGCGGCACGATGAGTGGATTACGGGAGGGATGGAGCTGTTCCACGATTTAAAAGCGCGCTTGAGAGTTTGGCTTGTTTTTGGCCTTTTATGTGCCGAAACTGTCGCAAGTGCACCACCACCATCGGCACACACGCACACACCCATAAAGGTTACAATTTGCGCTACAAACCCAGGCAGACAGCGTGGAGAGGCCGCAGTGCAGTGAAAGATGAGCGGAAGCGATCGATTTGCCATCATTACTCAACCGTACTAAGAAGCTGTCGTTGTACCCGTAGGGCGCAGGCTGAGCTTCGGTACGCTCTCCACATCAGTGTGGTATCTTCTTATCCCTGCCACTTGAGCCCGTAGCCATGACGTTTATTTTGTGCGTTTGGATCCGGATTTCTTTTCGTTTGCCGTCTTCTCGCTGCTGCTTCCCGTGAATTCTCAACGCTCGAGTGTACTGTCGATGGCGTTTTTGTTTCAGTGAACAAGTGTGTCCTTTTTTATCTGTGCCGTCCCGCGACTTCCTCAGGGAAGGCTTTTGAAGGCTTTTGTCACCAGCTTATGTTTTTTTTCTCGAGGCGAACGACTTGCTTGTCGGTTTTTCGGTGCAAGTACATTCGTCCTGAACGGTGTTAGTGGCGGAAGAGCAACACAGCGGCAAAAGAAACAGCAAATCAAGCAGGATAAATCTGTAGCGAAATAAACATCGACTTAGAAAAACCATGGTGGCGAGGAAAACACCCCAAAATGTAGGTCGTTTCGATCGACTTAAGAGAGCGAAACTGTTTCAATTGCGCGCCGGTGAACGGACGGGAGAATTGTAATAAATTGTTTTTCCTTCAAATTGATCCGTCTGGGAGGGTCTACGTGGCTACCAAGACAACTGATGGCGAAGTTTTTTGTGCTTCATTTCTCTGACCGCTTCCCCGTGATCCATAGAAATTAATGAAACCGCAGCCTACACACAAAGTGTTAACCGGAAACGCTTTTGAAAAGCTGATTGACGATGGTTGAGGTGAAGACAACCTGGAGAAAAATGAAAAGAAATGAATGTTTTTTTCTCATATCAACTGTAGAATGTAATTATTCAGAATCATTATGATGCTTCTTGTTTGTTTGCATTGATATGGTATCAGTTGGCGCAAACAGGAGAAGCAAAATGAACGGAATCGATAACAGATATTTATTTGATTAACATGACGTATTTCATTATGCAAACTTATCATCAGGAATGGGAGAAAATGGGAATTAAAATCCCCAAATAAAGACTCCCTTTTTTGTCCTTCCCCTTGTCTTTACTGTCAGCAGCTTGCCAGTAGTCAGTAATTATTGACTGCATAAAAGGGGTAAAATATATGCGCACAGTTATGAGGAAAAAAATAGAACAACGGACGAACTTCGAAAGAGTCGAGAATGCCCATCAAACCCGATCCCAAAAACACAAATATCGAGCCATGTATGGCAGGGTTCATAATACTTGCATTCGTGTGTTTTCTGTACTCTTCTCTGATTTTTTTTCCGAAGCGTTGTATGCAAATATGCATTTCTGAGCATAGCGACATTCTCTCCGAACGTCCCATCGTTTCCGTTCGCTGAGGCAAGAACAAATGCCGAGTTATGCAAATGTATTCCGTACCGTCGAGCGCAACGACATCCGCTCCCCGGTCCGAAGCTTTGCACAGCGAATGCAGCTCCAATGCAATGGCAACGACTCGTGGCGGCACATTTCCGAGCACCGGCGAGCAGCAGTCCTACGTCCCTTCCATTTGCCACAAGACTGTCCACTGGACCATCGCCAAACATTCTTGCACAAACTGTCGGGGCTGCTTTCTTCCCGCTTACTGTGCCGATAAGAAAAAGAGTCGAACGGACCGATCATAACCCTAATCGACCACAGGATTCTCATATTTTTCGGTGATAGCTCCGGTGACGGCTAACCACTGCTGTCGGTTATGCAAATCGTATGTAAAGGCTTCGTAAAATTAATTAGTTTTCATCCAATAAGAGCCACGGGGACGACGGCCAACTCAGGGACAAGGAGAGACACATCGAGAAAGAAGGTTTCGGTGAACGATATTTCATGCTCAGCAGAACAGACGGGAAACGAACGGGAAAGTCAATGAACGGGAAGGTTGTGCGCTTCAAAGCCCTTTGCTACTCCTTGGGGTGAATTACATCGAAGCTTAATGACGATGATACATTACCTTTCACCTGCCAATCTAGCTCATCTCGCTCGCAGCATTGCAGAATGGGAGGCAAAAGGTGGAACATTTCTTTCCCATCAATGTGGTTGAGCACCTCAAGAGCATGATGGAACCTTATTTTTACCTTTTCAAACATTATTTAACCCCGTGTCGGCTCCGTGCTTGAATATTAAATTGCAGCCGCCTTTGTTAAGTGATGAGCAGAGCCGCCCTTACGTACACCAAACGAAGAATGATGTTTTTCTTCCATTAATTTTACCCATATTTGTCTATTTTCGTAAACCAAACTGAATTAGAGCGAAATTACAAAAAAGGGAAAGGGCATTGCGCACAAGTCGCAACAAAAACGCCCGCTGACGAGGACAAATTGTCCGGAAAGTGCGGAAGACGAAAGCGAGAAAAAAGGAAAACCTATGCGCCATATGCATTTTTCATTCAAACCCACATTCCGACCGGTAAGTTCTTCGAATTTCTCACCGTCACCTACACGCCAGTGTTGAAGCTGAAGCGTAGAGTGAAGTGTGTTGTTCTTTTACATTCGTCGAGCAAAACAAGAAAGGAAGAGAACGGAAATACATGTCCGTCCTACTGCTGCTACTGCTCGACGTTCTTGTACGGATCGCTTCCACGGATCGCTCTCGGGCATAAAATGTTAATTTCTTCCCAACCGAAAGAAGCGGTAATGCTCATACTTCCAACCCATTGATGGTGGTGGTGGTGGTGGTGGTGGTGGTTGTGGCGGTTTACTTGTTTATCTGTTCGTCTGCTTTTCCGATCTCCGATCTTGGGACGGAAGAAGGAGCTCCGTTTTGTGACGCTCTGCCAAGAAACACATGTTACGGTTTTGATAGAAAATATTGTTTTATTATAATCAAACCCACCCACTCGCACACATCCATCGACCTACTGGTTCCGTATCTGCATACACACGCATACCTTAACCAGGCGATATTTTCGGTCTACTGGAATGCATAATCCACCACCACCGCATCGTTGCAGGTCCCCGACCAGGTGCCAGGTGTACGGCGTTCCTCAAAAAACCTCAAAAAAGAAACGAAAGGATGCTGCAAAACATAACCGATACATTGTTTTTAGTCGCTCTCTTGGTCTTTCTCTGCGTTTTGTTTGACGCAACACTGCGGCAAAACAGTACCGACGCTTCGCATCTTGTACACCACCACCATTACCACCACCACCACCACCACCACCACCACCGGCGTGCTCTGTTCCAAGAAACACGTAAATCGGTGGAGCTTCAATGGAGATGGAGATTATGGAGCTGGAGATGTGTTTATACGTGGGTGTGTGAGTGTGTGTGCATGATAAAACTTTTCACTGTCTTTATTGAAAAGTAGGTTGAACTCTGTTCATGCTTTGCAACCCCTTCTGTTTTGTTGTTTCTCTTTACTGGTTTTGTATTTAACAGAGAACAAGTGTGAGCTTTCCAGGGAGCTTTGAGGGAACGCCCGTGCAAGGAGGAGTTTGCACTTTTAGCACCAGTTGGATATTTACAGCTACATGTAGATCATCCCGTTCTGTGCGAAAACTTTCTCCGAGCAGTTGTTTTTTACCGAGGGACAAAAAAAGGTGTCATCATGTTTTGTAACAACCTTGGTCGTTTGACAGAAGGGACAATATCAAGATGCAAGATGTTTTGGAGCTAAGGTGGAACCCCTTCATGCGAATTGAGTTACACAATCATTGATTATGCCTGACACAAGACGGGTTAGTTTTGTTTTTCCTTTTCCGTTCCAGTAGAACCACAGCTCGTAATGAAATGTTTTGCATCTTCATTGCAACAATGAATGGCGGGTTTTGAGTTGCTCTATTCTTTCCCTTCACAATACATACGAGCAGTGGGCTCGACCGAGGTACCGACAGAGGCTCATCGACGGCAACGAGATCATTCCTTCAAGAAGCACCATAATTATATCGCTCGTCTCGAGCAGAAGGGCCGTATTGTTGTTACATCTAGCCCAAGAAGCTGTTGCGCCGACCTTTCTTAAGCAGCACTGAACCGAGCTGAGCGGGTGATGATGCACCGGGAAAGCAGATTGAAAAGTTCATTCATTACTTTCTCGTTGAAAAATTAGCAGCAGCAGTAGTATCTATTGTGCGAAGGCACATGCGGAGGAAGGCTTTCATTTTTGTTTTTTAACTGAATGCCTACCACAATGCGGTGCGGGCTGCACCGTTGTGTGTTCTACCGCTAGACATATTCTTCTGCCTCTTGCATGTATGTGGAGAGTCAGGCCTAGTAATGAGAGAATCCTTGATGTCTGTTGGAGCGTTTGTTGGATTGATGAAAGCACACAAAGAATGGAATCATCTTGCCAAGCCAAAGTTCCATCAATATCGCAGGAAGGCATTGAGTGCCGGGATTTTTATACACACAAGACCATCCTGCGAAGAGCACGCAAACTCTCAATCACAGACGATGCTAACGGAGCATTGGATATCGGGCGGCCGAGGGCAGGGAATAACTACACGCTTCTTTATTTGACAAGCTTGGGCACCATAATGAAGAATCTCGTCCACTCTCTGCCCTCCGACGGTGAACATAATTTAAACCATCAGTACAGCAGCCCACTCGGAACGGAAGGACCGGGCGAACGGACGGACGCCAGCGGGAGCATAATAACCGTAATCAAAAGAAACATAACCGTTTATTTTCTGGTACGGACGAAAAGGCATGTCCTAAAGTAGCCGAACCACTTTAGCCACGGCGCTGCCATGAAACTGCCAATCGTGATGCTCCGACTTGCTGTGCCTTTTCGCCCCGAAGCGGCAGGAGCTCTCTCCCGCACCCAAAAAAAAGCCGGACACGGAATTAAACTAAACTGTGTGCCCGAGAAGATCTTGCTGGTTGGCTGGCTGGCTAGCTGGCTGGCTGATTTTCGGCTTCCTAATGAACCTTCCGTAATTACCATCAGATTTATGTACGCCGCTGCTGGCGACGGGCCGTAGTCATGGTTGGGCTGTATTGAACCGATACAAAGAGAGAGAGAGAGAGAGAGAGAGAGCACGACAGCCGTTGTCTGCCTGAAATGAATTTTTATTCTGTTTATTTTGAGGTAGTTATGCTCGGGCATTCCTACCGAAGGCAAAGTGGTACCGGCAAGATTGATTCATCATCGTGTCTCGCATAAAGCGCACATCACCGTCAAGATCACCTTGTCGTGTTTGACCATCTTTCATTCCGATCCGGTCTGTTGTTGCTGCTGCTGCCGGTACAAAACAAACAATAGTGTGGCGGACTGTGGGAGAGACCTTGCCTTACGTTAATATTCATATCTGTTTTCATGCTTGGCTCCCTCGGACGGACAATAGCATCAAAGCTTCGGTTCTGGTACGCTGTACTTGCTTTGGTGTGTTTATCTTTCGATAGTTTTGCGAGAGGTAAGTCGGGATGACGAGTGGGAACATCAGATCTTTCTCCTAATCATTCATCTACTTGTGTATTCCTCCTTCATATTTCGAACATCCCAAGGGAAAGGGAGAAAGAGAGAGAAAGATAGAGCGAGTGTGTCTTCTCGAGAAAAGTGCGGAAAACATTAATTCGGTTTTGTGCCATTTCATGTTATGATTTCCGTTCAATTGTGCTTCCACGTTCAAAATTCAATCACCGTGCCAATGTTGGTTCTCGGCAAATAGAGCACTAATGAAGGGAGCTACGAAAGCGCACCGAACCGTGCCTCTTGGAAAGAATGAACACACATCAAAGTATTATTAATTTCCAGCCCAGCGAAGACAAATCATCCACCGCAACCTGGAGGGGTGACGAGACATGTTCCTGTTTTTTCTCAAATTTCGACAATCGTCACAGCGCGTCAGTTCATGGCGGTAATTAATGATACTCGTCATGCCCGGTATTCCGGCTTTAAATGATCTTTGTAACCGAAGCAGCAGAAAAAAAAACTGCCACACCTCAATCGCTTGTGGCTTGCGGCAACTGGCAAATCGTGTTAATGTCAAAAATGTGCCAAATAATGAACAAAGAAATCTGTACCAGGGGCCTAGAACTCGGCTCGCCTGGTCGCGATGTCGCCCATCCCTTCCTTCACCGAGGGGTGTAATGCTCTAATTTTTATGAATGATTCATTATCCCTAACGAAATCCAGTATTATTCATGGCAGATTTCCGTCCCTCTCTCGGCCTCTCTCTTTCTCTCTCTTTCTCTCCCCGTTCGCTGCTTAAGGTTGGCACCGGTTTTATGAATCCCGACTGGTGTGGATGTTCTTTTTCCCGTACGTTGTTGTCGTCACGCCTGACGCTGGCAAACGCTATCCGTCTTTGTAATAATTCTTCATCCCACAACAACCGCCATCGCCACCACCGCCGTCACGTGACAAACGTCACCGAAATGTCATCGTTACTCGCTTCTTGTTCTCGTTGTTCGCTGCCAAATTGTTCGCAGTAGGCGAGAAACATGATCCTCTCGTTATCCACGTCCGCCTTGTTCCCCATTTTCGCCTCGCCAGTTGACAAAATCTTATTCACCGCCAATAAATAAAATGACGATCAAAATCCCCTCGGGGAGGGAGGAAAGATCGCACAACGAAACGAATTTGTATCCTCGGCCCTTTTCTCTCTCTCTCTCTCTCTCTCTCTCT
>KB669725.1:24168-58288 GCA_000349105.1 Anopheles epiroticus
CACCGCACGGAACTGTTATGCTTACACGAGTCTTTATCAAGATACTTTCCCGTGCCCTTTTGGCCACCTTTGAGAAGGGACAGGAAAGAACAGTGCTAGTGCCTCAAAGCGTTGACGCTCGTTTGTCGCTTCCACTTATTATTTAGACTCATAAACATACGGATCGTCCTTCGTTCTCCTTCCCTCCAACCCCCTCCACAGGCAGAAGACGAAAAGCTTTATCGACTTTGTCATCGCGTCCTCACTTTCGAACATATCGGATCTCAATATTTCCCTTTTAGCCTACCGCCCAATTTCATCCCGGTTTGAAAAGAACGAGGGAGGGAGAGAGAGAGCGCAAAAAAAGCGAGAGAGAGAGAGAGAGAGAGAGAGAGAGAGAGAGGAAGCGAATCCATACCTCCTTGAATGGGTGTGAGAATTTCGGAAAAGGATATTATGCTGATTGAATTACGCTGTATCCTTTGCCGTTCCCTGTTGCGAGACGAGAGAGGGCCGTGATAGGCACAAAGCGTACCACGTGGTACACACGCAACTTCCCGCTAGGGATGCCCTTTGGACGCTTCTCCTGGCACAACGATAAAGCAGTTACAAGCAGTTACCCTCCATGTAGATATGAAGTTTTCTTTTCATGTTTTGTGACGCAGTGGAGGAGAGAGGGCGAAAGATTGGCGTACGACGACATTCCCGCTGGGACTCTTCAGCAAAACTTCGGCAGCGGCGGTAGGGCTCGAGATGGACACGTGGGAGATAAATTTATGAGCACAAAATATTAATATTCAATGCGGTTCGAGCGGATGGATTCGATGGAACACGCATTCCTTCTGCGTAGGGTGGGGGAATGTGGGAAGAGGACACATTTTTTTGGTTCGGATTTAGTATTGGAGCTTTGCTTTATTAGGAAGCGTACTCCACACACACACACGCGCACACACACGTGCATATCACGCAACAGAAGGCGGGCTCAGGTGTTTGTTGGTGTAATGAAGAAGCAAAAAGAGAAGGAAAACTAAGGTTTGATGCGGAAAATTGTTGTGCCGTGCATGTGTGAGCAAAAGGCAGCGGATGGAATTGTATCGTTGGTTTGTATGTAGCCAGCAAAAAAGCCCGCCCTTTACCAAGAACCCACGGCACAATAAGTAAGATATCAAACAGCCCGACCCAATTTAGCAAGAAGTGAGCAACAAAAAGGATTCGCGGATACCGAACACACACAAACACGCGAGAGATAACGCAAACAAGGAGAGTAACAAAATGATTTACTGTCATCACGACATTTGGCAATTTGAAGGTGGTAAGCATCCGGCGTTATCCCATCCGGTCGCACCTTTGGCCAGAAAAAAAAACGAAGCAGAGCAGCCAGTACAAAAACGACTCCTCGGGTGGTTTGAAGACGCTAGACAAAGGCAGAACAACCCTTCGTTGCTTGTTGCCGGTCGATGCCGCCGCATGAATCGAATCCTTTAGCTTGGTAGCAGCGAAAGTTAGGACTGTTTTACACAATCATCCTCGGGAGTGCGATGTCCGTGGCGAAAGGACGGCTTCGGTGAGGCATCGGAGGACTCCGTCGCCGAAGCAATGACTCATTCCCGCGGCAAAGATGCCGTGCGACAGTGATTTATCGCACCGAAACGGAGGTAACCGCTAATAAAGTTTCCATCCGCGCAGGTTCAATACCTTGTTTTTGGGATGGTCCGGATGCCGGATGTTGGGCTACCCCGTACCATCTTTCCTCAGTATTGCGAGATACTGAGAAGGCAAAAAGACAGCGACGAGCACAGCCGAACAGTCGATTGCTGCAGCATCCATTCCAATTATGTGCTCCGAAATTCAACCCGATGCCGGAATCGGGAGGGGAGTGGGTGTGGGCCGTCTGGCATGGGAGAGATTAGTTAAGAATTCGCGACGGATGTGGATGTAATCGTGCTTCGTGGCCAGTCCCTTCATCACCTGAGCCCACCAAGCTGATGAGGCTATCGTCCAAAATGATTGCACCGACTTGCAATCAGAACGGGATAAATCAAACAGCTTCCAAATGAAGAAAGCTAACAATCCTAATTAAAATTTCTCGTCCGAGGCGAGCAACGTGGGGAACACACTAACTGGATTTTATTCCACTGTTCGACGGATAGGGAGGACCGCCGTTGGATGGAATATTCATGCTACGCCATGATGCGAAATGTTTCGTGCTGTGCGCCTTCGGCACGCCGGCTCAAGTGACGGGCGGACAATTACACGCTTGGACAGATTGCAGGAAAACGAGTGAAAACTCGCTGGAAAAATTTCCAGCGTCTGACGTCTACGGGGTGTCAGGGAAAAGGGTTAGATCGTTTTACGGCAATTCAAATGTACGGAATGTCCGGTGCTATGGGCACGAAAAGTTTGAGATAAATGATTTAAAATTTAAACCGCTTTTAAAGGATATTTTAGCTGTGTTGAAACTCTATTGAGAGAGGAAATTTGAGCAATTCAACCATTGAAAAAGGTTTTGTAGGTGAAATTACATTTATCGTTATTGTCTGGCCCTCTTCTCAGTATTCTATCCACTTGCTATGATACTACTATCCATTAAATTTGTGAGTAAAACTGCATCCTCTACAGCACTCATCCTCTACAGCAACAACGAAGCTTGTGTAATGCAATTTCCACTGCTGGTACGCATAAGTGCCTCCACTTGCCCCATGAAGCATTCCGAGTAAACATCGTTTAGCATACGGGTTGACCACGGTAAACACATCCGAATAATGCATTCGTTCTCAAACCCCCCGTCTTTCATGTGCTTCCGCGATTGTTCCAGCCACCAGGCGCCTCCATCGATCCGAGCGACCACGTGCAGCACCAGGCGTCTCCATCTGCCGTGCGCAAAAACTTGTTGAAATGATTTGCCTGCCCCGGCATTGGGGACTAATTTCACCCAGGGTTCCGTTTGTACTAGCGATTTCATCGGCTCACGATGGGCGGCCGACCGAAATTATTTCTTCCAACTTTGCCATCGATAATAGCTTTGGCTATTAATCATTTTAATTCGCGTGCTTCGCCGAAAGCTTCCCGAGGCGACTACTGCACTTAGTATCGAATCCAGTCGGAGTGTTCGATGGTGGTGGCTCGTATTTCCCTCCGGGGGTAGAGCCAACTACAGAATGTGTCCTCGTCTAGGTGAGCTATAGAAAAGTGTACACCGCCGAGCAGAAGGAACAGAGCACGTCGGTGGCGGCCGAGGGCATTCGGGTCGTCTAGCATGGCGGTTGGAGAAAAGAAAGAACTAATTTGAATAGATTTTATCGCCTTCCAATAATAATAATTTATCACTTGGTGCATAGCACACCACACTGTCGTCGCTGGAGTGCTTCGGAGTGGTTTTGGCACCGGGACACTCGCTCTACCACTCTCTTAGGACGTTAACGGGCTGTAAGGTTGCGCACCGGTGTCTTTGAGTTTGGCAAGCTGCTTGCAAAAATATAAGCTTGAAATCCTTTAATCTACCGACCCGGATCTCGGTGCTTGCGTCGCACCGAGGAATGGTAAAGGGAAAAGGGGCCAGCTTCGGGACAGATGTACACCGCGCGTATGTACGCGCACGGCGAGGAGTGGTGTAAATTTATGCTGAAAAATCGATGGCCATTGATCGTGAAGATTATGCCCGGGAGGGTATCGTAATGCAAAAGGTGGACTCTTACGTATTGCGGCTCATCGTCGCGAAATTCAATATTGTTCTGTGTCGCTTCGGTTTTCTGTGCGGGAAAATGATTATCGCTGTATTTCGATCGAAATGCTACTTTGCTGTTCCTTTCCACTCTATTCCATTGGTTTTTTTTTCTTGTTTCCATTGTAGCAACTGTAACAAAACCTGTTTCGTTCGTTCAAAAGCAGGATTATCGGACGGAACAAATCGTACTCCGCTTTGAAGATATTGAAACGGCATTAAAAATAAATTTGTCTCCATAATCTCGTGTCATTTGTGAGGTTTTTCATCTCGACTATGTCAAAAATTGACGCTACAAACATGCCTCGTTTATTATTCAACATCGTATTCATCAATTCATTATTAAATTGATAATTTGTTTGTTTTATACTTAATGGCTTAAGAATGATGACTTAGAAATATTAAGCAGCTCTACACGCTTATTTTTCATTTTCACAATGGAAAGCCCTTTTGTGGTCCATTCAAGAAAATGAAATCTCCTTCCGCCTAGTTTTTCGGTTTGTTTTTGGTTCTTTAACTGCACCATAATGTTTATGTGCCTTAATCTTTATTTTCTTCCGTTGGTTGTGGTGATTTGTTTTCCCTCTCTTTCTCTACGAAAGCACAAAACAAACTTCATATGGGGCGGAGAGTAAAGGCTGGCGAAGAAAGAACCTTCTCTAATGGAAATAATGTGAATGAAATAATAATTTTATTTAGCTCTTCACTTTGCTGTCTGTTTCGGCTCGGCGTGAAACTTTGTTTCGGAAAGCTTCCGTATGCTGGAGGAGGGGTTGCAAAGTACGAAAGCAAATGCATTGCCAGCAAAGTTTCATCCGTCTTTTGGTCGCTTCCCGGAACTACGAAGCACTCGCACACATGCAGAGAGATAGAGAGAGAGAGAGAAAGAGTCAATTTGTTTTAAGACGTTCGGAAACCGTTGCTTAAAAGCTAACCGATGCAACCAGAAAACGAATCCCATTCGCCCCGTAAACAAACACACCGAAATGAAACAAACTAACAGTGAGGCAAAAGGGAAAACGCAAAAGAAAGCGATGCCCTTCAAGCAAATGGTAACAAATATCGTTCTGCTTAACCGTTTTTTTCCTTGCGGAGCGTGTGTATGTGTGATATTGAAACAGTTTTCCACTGGCGGAGAAAAGCCCAACAAACAACAACACGATAAGGAAAGATAGACGGTGCCTTATGTGATTACCCTCGGACGCAACTCAAGCGCTCGAGCCTCTACCCTACCAGAGAGCTACTTTCGAGCAGCCAAAGTCCAGTTTCTAGTTCGCTTTTGGACCCTTTCTCTGTCTTCCCTTCGTTTTTCTTGAACGACGGTTTGGAAAATATTGGTTGTAACGATGGTCCCATCATTGAATCCTGCAATGGCAATGTATATTTCCGCTTTTTTCTTGCCACTTTTCCTTGTACGCCTTCGGGGTTTGGTCGAAAGATTGCTCGATACGAACGACGGTGAAGTGAATGCTATGCAGGGATGATGACGATACATTAGATAGGAAATAGCTGAAATTCGTTCAGGCAGAGATCCCTCGGTTTGTGTGTGTGTATGTGTGGGAAGCTCAGACGGACCCATGAGTAACGTGAAGCTCGAGATAGACTCATACAGAAGGGTCAACGGAATTGTTAGCCCGATTTTATGAGAGCGATAATCGAATTAAGAGACGATGATCCAACGGTCTTGTGAGTCGTTTGTCGGTGTGTGCGTGTGTTCGTACGTGAGTTTGTGTGTCGAGAAAGCCCCTGGGGAGGTGAAAGAAGGACCCCGAAATAAATTATGATCTATAAAGTTTCCCTCCAGCGCTTACGGTTATCACTTTCTCACTCAAACTTTATTCCAGTCTCTCTCGCTCCTGTTCCTGTCTGTATTGATGCCATCGTAAAATCTGACGAAATTTTCATGCGACCGATTTCCAACCACACATACACATGGGACTCTTTTCTTTCAAACGGCAAACGCATCGAAGGATGAAGCAACCAACCAAACCGTCCTGCACGCCCTCGTATTCTTTTAATAGCTCTCGATTTGTGCGACAAGAAGGGGAGTTTGGTCGCAAAAAGACACCGAGGACACTGTCCGGCATGAGAATGGCTCTATATCGTCGTTGTCGCCATCCTTCGATATTTCGTCTATTTTTGATCCATTCTGTAGGTTAATAGGACACCGAAAGCGGGATGCAACTGTCTGCTTCACCGCTAGTCGTTGCCGCTAGTCGTGGTTGACAACGAGTTAATGGATCGATAAAACTCTTCGCTTTCCCCAAAAATAGCATCGGGCAAGATCGATCGTTTCTGACTTCCTTCGATTGTGGCGAAAATCTAAAAAGTTGCTTCCAAAAACCAAAAACGGATACAACTTTTCGTCTTGCATCAGGATGGTCACATTGTTTCCACCACCACGCTTTGATGGGTGGAGGGGTGGGACGAGGAGGAGGTGGTAAGCACTAGACGAGTGTGCATGAAAGTTTGGTGGAAAATTGTGTGAAAATTACATCTAATCTAACCGTACTGCTGTGCCACAGCGGAATCCCAAGCGACTCTGTTGTGTGTTTGTGTGTGTGTGTGTCTGAGTGTGTCGATATTCTAAGCCAATTCCGGGCGAGTTAAATGCATGCGCTGTACGCCAGCGTCGGGCGTTATTGTGTGAAACCAGCAGGAAAACTTCAAAACACTTAACGTGACCAGGAAGCCAAAAGGAAATTCGATCGCTTGAAAGAGCGAAGAAGTCGTAGGGTGGACGACTGAAGGGTATGAAGAGGCTGAAGTCTAGATCAGGACCTCAGACAAAGCTAACAAACAGTCAACGAACGCATTCTTATGTAGAGCTTGCACAACATCGAGCTCCTCCCGTCGGTTAGTGCGAAGTTTCTTTTTCGGGCCAAAGTTTTCCCCAAAGCTCAGAAAACTTTCCTCCGAGTGAAGTGGTCAGAGGCCACCGATCAGGATCAGCGAGGCACGGCACTACCTAAACACGATGTCCTTGGTACGAGAAATTCCGTACAATAATAATATTCTACTCGACAAAACCCAACGCTTAACATCAAACGACGCACTTTCACCGGAAAAAAGCGTACTACTTCTTCTTCGTAGATGGCACAACAACCCCTGTGGGGTCAAGGCCTAACCAGAGCACTATTGTGTCTTAGCACTTTCTATGACTGAGTGTATCCATCCAAAGCAAGATTGTTAATCCTGTATATAGGGGGTTGTGATTAGGTGTACCCATAGCAGGATAGTCAATCCTGCGTATGAGGGGTGGCAGCGGTCCGAATGTGATTCGAATCGGCGACGGCCCTTTTGACAGGCCTGCGCCGTTACCACTAGACCTGCGAGCCGGCCCAAAGCGTACTACGTCTTTTATTAATTTTTGACTGCATTACATTTCCATTTTCACGAGCAAACATATTGCAACAGCGTGATGAAAAATCTGCGCGACAAGGAGAGAAAATCAATAAACAGCCAAAGATCAAACAAAATATGCTGCGTTGCAGAAAAACCAGAACCGCGGCGTCCGGACTTGTCAGTTTCCGGATGGGAACTAATATCAATATGCGACGGCAAACCTCGCTTCGTGCCGTTTTGGTTACGGCCTGTGTGCCGAGCTGCAGGACCAAACTTTTGTCATCCCAAACAGAGAAACCCAGACAGACAATGTAAGCCGCACTTTGTGCCTATTGTTACGCAAATGGGAGTGTTTGAAGTTGTATGTATCAATAACAGATTAGTGGAAAAATAATGGAAAAGAAAAAAAATCCATCCAATCTCATCGCAAAACGGTAAAACGGAACTACAACAGAGTGGGAGTGGGGGAAATCAATACATACAGCAATTACTATTTTCTGTATGATATTGGTCTTTGCGGAACTATCGTTTGGTTTTTCATTTGCAACTCCTCATATGAATATGAAAAAAGGGGAAAAAAGAATGTTTCCTCCTACGTTTAAATATTTTCTACCGTGTCGTGTCTCGCTATTTTCCGCAAACTATTTGGAGCGTTTCGGAAATGTGCGAATGAACATGTTTGCGCCATTTTCAAATTACAGCAAAAAGTGCTGCGACCCACACACAAACACTTGGCTTTCCTTCTTTTGGTCATAAATCGTTGCCAGATTTTAATTAAAAACCGGACCATCACTGTCACATGCACATACACCACTTTTCCGACGCTTCTGATCACGTTTTATCCCTTTTAACTCTCACTTTCTCTCATTTCTCTTGCTATCTCCTTTTCTTTCTGTCTTTCTCCTTTTATTCCGTTTTTTTCTGTTCATAAATGGCGTTTATTATTTTGCTTGCCGTGCTTGGCGTGCTGTGGTTGCTTCGATTTTAAATCGTTCTTTCGTTTGTTTTGGTGCAGAAAAACGGATGCTCTCATCATGAGGCAAGTAGCTTTTACACCGAGCACACAGACGTGCACCAGCATACTTTCCCAGGACGTGTAGACTGTTTATTTTCCTTCCAGTTGACATTGCAACGGACGGCGTGCGAAAGCGCACCGGAAAGTAAAGTAAAATAGAATAAATGTTTTCAATAAAAAAACACAAATGGTGGACTGGTTGCGCTTAGTTTAATATTCCGCCATTTATCTTGTTTAGCTTTTCGCCCTATTTATTGTGTTCCAGTTATACACGTTATAATAGCCAGTGTGAGCCCCGAGGCCAGAGCATTGTCTTTTTATCACACGAATAACCTGTGACATTTAAATTCATGCAAAACGCAACAAAGACCTTTAGGAATGTCACCGCTTCCCATTAACCTTGACAATGTTGTTTAGGGGAAAAAATACACGCAGAAATGGGTGTGTTGGACACAAATTTCAAACCAACAACAATGCAGCACCGCCCCCTACCCCTGGCCCGTATGTAATGGATGGATGAAATTAATTAGCACACCACATGCTCCTCCAAACAGTGATGCTTTTAACATGGCCCTTAACTGCCCACCCGGTCTGTCTGGCTCGTCACATTGGTCCGATGTGATGTGTGTCCCAATTTGGTGACAAAACGGCTGGATGTGTCCATCGCCACTGCGTACAGCTCCATTCCCTTTAAGGTCTGCAGAGTGCCGCAAGGACTCGTGTTTTTCTCCCCACGCTTTGTGTGATGGGTCAACATAACCCTCCCTATCTCCCTTTTCCCAACCAACTTTCACCATCGTGCGTTTGTTTTGTTCTTTTTTATGGCGCTGGGTACAATAAAAATACGCACAAAGATGCTCTGAAATGAACACACGCCACGAGACTAGGGAGTCATGCGTTCATTCCGATTCCGATCCGAATGAACTCTTTCTCGCTCTCCCTCTCTCACGCTCTCTCTCTCTCTCTCTCTCTCTCTCTCTCTCTCTCTCTGTGTGTTTTTTTCGAGTATCCGCTTGTTCCAAAAACCAAGAGGAACGACCGTGGCGTGCGATGCAAGGAGATGCAATAAATCATTGGAATGTAACGAAAAATGTGACAGCGTGAAGGAATGTCCCCTTGGCCAGATGAAGCAGGTCCTTCAGATCTTCACACACCGTTTGTCTCGGTTAGCGGGCGGTTAAGGGGCTAGAAGGGGCACCCTTAAAAGCAATTCGTTCACGTAGCTGTCCGCTCCACGTCGACTTACGCTGACACCTCGCGTGATAAAAGCGTGATATCAAGATGTGTTCACTGAGACCGGTGTCAAAGTGTTCGGCCCCGTAGTTCTTCATCAAAAAGTCGTCCCCGTCGGTAAAGTGATCTCGATGTCACCATTTATCTGCGCGCCACCGTGTGTCCTTCATTATCCCTTTTATGGATCATCGTTAGCGGACGTGGGAAACTGTGGCCAACCTCGTGCACTGTGTGTGTGTGTGTGTGTAAGGAATGTTCATCAAACGAATTCCCCCTGATTCGACCAATAGGGACGGACGGGTACATCGTTGATGTGTTGTGTGCATCCGATGCACTCGCGGCAAGGACGGAATGGCAAAGGGAGATCGATAACCTTCACTCTACCAAAAGTTCGAGCGAGGGATTGCAGGGATTTAACGATTCCATTTCAACGCAACCCGCACCGGCCCTTCCTCTGGCGCACGATTGATTTGTTTTAAATTATTCATCCCAATGCCCGGCGAGCCGAGGCTGACTTCAAATGGAAACGCGCGCGCCATCGATGCTCCTTAATGCTAATGCCACTGAGCCAGCCACTGGTCTTCGTCCTTCTATCTCCCCCCCCCCCCCCCCGTGGTTGGTTCCGGTACGGACCTGCAGCACGTCCGCGTTTGGGCAAGATTTCTCCAGAGAGTCATTTATTGCAACAGCAGTGTCCCGGTGGAGTTCACCGTGCCGCGGAGTCAACAGTGAAACGGCGAACGTCCGAACCGGATGCTGCTATCGGGCATGGATGCTGACGGAGTTCCGGAGCAGTTCGCCCTTCGGATGAGATGTTCGGCAGCGTCTGCGCAGAGCCACCGAAAAGGGGAGTGCGACCTCCGCGGTCCGTCTGCCATGGCGGTGTGTTCATTCGTTACAGACTGCTGGACGCCTGGGGTTTCTGGTAGGATCTGCAAAGTGTCGTCGGTGCGAGACTGACAGTATCACACGATCGCTGGCCGGTATCGAACGTCTGGCGGCAGCTGGCCGTGTGTTGACGCGTTGTGACAGCCGCACCGGAACCGTGTTGATGAATAAATCATCTACGAACTCTCCTGTGACAGTTGACGTTTCCGTTACGCGTTCATGAGCGGTTACAGGACTCTTGTTGGTCCAACAGCGTTACAAATGTTTAATTGTAAGTGTTTTCTTTAAAGTGAAAAGAAAAAGAGAATATGTGAGTCTCACCCAAAACCCGCATCAGGCATCAGCTGTTTGTAAATCGCTGTGGTTTTGTGTCATAAATATTAAACACTCACTCAGCTAACCGTTTTTTTTTTTTGGTGCGTAGTTGGAATAGAGAAAAGTAAGTTTCTACCCCACCCGAGGGAATAACAGTTTGCTAACTCTCTCTCTCTATACCCACACCCTCCCTAACCGGTCAGTTAATGGAAGTTTGATCAGTGCAAAAGTGTGTTATCCTTAACGACTTATCGGTAAGCCCGTTCCCAGGAGGCACTGAATGGGTTCGTGCAATGAAACTGTGTCTGGCGTGTGATGCGTAACTATGGCAACAGCCGTCTGAAGGAGTACAGCCATCGGCCGCATCGGAGCGTCATATAGCGGCACGTGGATTAAACGGCTCAGGTTTCGTTCGGCGAAAGCGCGCGAAGGATGCGATAAAAAGGTACGAATTTCCCGATCACTTTCGGTTGTCGATTGATACGCTTCTCCTTGGGTACAATTCTCGTGTTCGCTCATCCTCCCACTCGGTGTTATACGATCACCATTTCCAGCAACCACACACAAACAATCTCGCACGGCATGGGGCAACCGTCATTTAGAGTCGGTTGGGAAAAGTGAAGTTCATTCACATGCGCCCAATAAACCGCAAACGGAGCTGTAGGCTGATGGTTGCGTGCGGGTCGAAAAGTAAGATAATCCTCCTGTTAGTATCTTCACCGATCAAAAAAACGAAAATCCCTTGCAGCACGTGGGCCCTTTGGACAAGCTCCAACCCGCTTAGGAAACGAAGGGCGAAAAGAAAACTCCAAGTATTAAATATGATTATATGCATTATTAACGCTTTTACGATGCCGGGAAGGTAATTTTGGCCGCGCACAACTTTCGCACCAGCGGGTGGTGGATGCCATTGCGTTTTCTTCATCAGTGCTAAGTGTTTGGGGTGTCATGTTTTCCCTCCTTTCGCCGTCTCCTCTCTCAGTCACCGAACTACCACAAAACCTCGAGCGCAAGCATGCCAAATAAATGATATTCCCCAATAGGGAGTTGCGTTTTTATCGCACATGTTTAGAAGAAGCAGTTGATATTTGTTGCCCAACTGTGTCGCTCTGCCTCCTTGCTTTAGTCAAGCCACGATTCTGTGCTCGGTTAATGGCTTGGAAGAGACAAAAAAGATGATAACTTCTGGGGATTCCAGCGGGAGGGGAAGGAATTGTAGGAAGTCCCATTGGAAAATTGCTCGATTGCCTCGTTATCGTGCCGTTACATAAATGGAAGAAATTCCCCCGAGCAGGCCTCGCAAATGGGCTTATTATATTCTCCACTTGGTGGCCCACTTTAGTTGGATCGCCCATCGAGCCACATCCACACCCACCACCACATCATTTATGTGTTAGTCCAACTTTAAATTGTTTTCCAACTGCAAACTATTTAGTAAAGCTCGCACACAGAATGCCATTAGTGATACTGTCAAAAAAATGGTGGCTCGTTGCCTGCAGCACCTTTCTGTTGGACCAGTACAAGAGCGAGAGAGAGAGAGAAAGAGAGAGAGAGAGAGAGAGAGAGAGAGACAGAGAGAGAGGTAGAGATTGAGATGGGTTGCCTTCATTCGCTCACGCTGGCTGGGGGCCAAGCTGTAGCCAGTTGTTCAGAAAATTTCTCATTAAACTCCGGAAAGATTCGCCAGATATGGGGGAAATTGACTACTGGCAGCTGTCTGTTACCGCAAATGACGGGTTAGGATTGTAATTATAAGTTACTCCCTGCCCGAGAATGGCATTCCGAATTTGTGTGCTGATCGCTTCCTCGACGCCTTGGTCCTTCGCTCGCTGCAACCGCTTCCCCGACAAGTGGAAGGATACACGATATACGACCTTCCGACTTCCGGTTACAATGTTTCTCGCAAGTCTTGGTTGTCCTCTCTCTTTCGCCGAACGCGTCAACCCGATTGATTGTCATTAGGCTGTGGGTGGAAAAAGGGTTGGCCCAAGAAACGGTTCCGTCATCAAATTTTACCCTCTTTTCTGTTGTGTGTCCTGTGCGAGATGTGCTTTTTTGTTTTACTGCGAGGAGACACCAATCATCAAACATTCTTGCTATAAAAAGGGGTCGAAAACAAAATTGAAACAAACCCAGCGAACGCACCGGAGCTAAACGATAATGAAATTCTTTCCATTTTTGACTTTGTGCCTTGTTTGGGTTGGGAAAAGGGAAGGAGTTAGACACATCCGGTTCGCAAAGTGTCCGTGAGGAAGAAAATGTAAACTTTTCCGGCCCAGGACAGAAACTTTCCTGCTGTCGGTCCGAACGAAGGCTGGTTACTTGGAACCCCGCGGAGCCCATGGTACGGCTCGGCAGGAGGTTTCCCAAGACATTGATTGAGGGCTGATGACGACGCTCCACGACGGTTTGATCCCCGATGGCCGATGGGAAACGCACCACAATTTAATTTAAATCACCGCCAAGAGAGAAAGTCATAAAACTTTGCCATCGCGCGTGCATATCGTGTCCGTGTCAGTGATTTTTCGTCTTCTCGTCCTTGGATACATTCCACGCGAATGTTCCAATCCGCGGACTGCGTTCGTTGTGTTGACGTTATTTTTAACGGCCCACAGACATAAAGCGACATCGGACAACAGTGCAAAACGGAACTCTGAACAATTTGCGCACAGCTTTCTTGCCAAGTTTTCGAAGAAGAGACACACAGCGAGTCAGTCTTTCCGGGGAGTGACCGATGTAAGTATAAAATAGACCCGCTGATATGAAAGATCAGCACTTCTAGTACATCAAAGTCACGGCCAAGGAACGACGAGGAAGAGAAAGGAAGCACAAATCTCTATTAAGAGCACTTTCAAACGAAATCCGTCCAAAAAGGCAACCTGACTGATAGGAAGAAAAAACAAACAGAAATAAAAACGGCCTTTTTTCGCTCGCAGGCAAATGGTGAAATGAATGCAAAATTCAAAGCCGAAATTGTCTTAGATTATTTAATTTACCACCGGAACCAGCGACTCTACGGGCGATGGCACGGCGGTTCTTCTTTGGCCCTTTCCCGTTTCTGTTCACCTGTGATGCGAACGGAAGGAAAACACGCGAAACGGATCCGCCTAATGGGGGACAAATGCACACCACTGCCGGCGCTGTGTTGATGCTTTTCAGCTTACAGCTTCTTGGAAGTGTCGTTTTTTTTTACTTGCGGTACCCCCGAACACGGTGCTTTTGTGGAAAAATAAAGCATGAATTCAGCGTCTTCATCATCATCATCGTCGTTGTCGAGAGCCAATTTAGGCATTCATCTTTACAATTCTAAGAGCTCTGATCGTGAGCGCTCGTCTAGCGGGGCTTTGTTGTTCTGTTCTTTTCGGCATTTTGCTTGCAGTCATTTCGGTCTGAAGAGTAAAACACCAACCACCGAAGTGTGTGCAGCATGCCCGCATAAGCAAGGCACGTATTCAATACGTGCCCGTTCCACGAAGAGTCGTTCCAAAGTCTCTCATTTGTGTTTCTGGTAGCTGGAGTGGAAGTTGGAAGTGGAGACTTCAAAAGTTTTTATTGAAATATTGTCTGAATTAAATTTTACTACCCACAAGATGTTCCACTCCGCCCACCGGATGTTTAACGATCGATCGTTTCGGGTGCCGATTAGCTGACGGGGAATTAATATACCTTTCGTGTGCGTGTGCTTCGAAATGTGAACGAACCGTCCTAACCATCCTCACTGCTTAATGCTTTTCGTCGTGAGATGAGTGAGGTTCGCTTTCGCCTTTTTGAGGTTAAAATTTAACGACATCTCAGAGGGCCCACCCCAAAGCCCATCCCCGATCACTATCTCTGCGTTCGGGGCCGAAAAGGGTGTTGAGTTACTCCTTGCTTCGAAGCCTTTTAGGGCCTCCTTTAACGGCGGCCTGTGACGGAGTGGGGCAGGATAAGACATAAATCTTCAACTGCTTGTTAATGGGCGATAAAAGTAAAGATCAGCAGGAGAAGGAGAAGGAGGAGGAGGAGGAGGAGGAGAAGGAGGAGAGCCACTCCCAGCACACTACAGATGAAGTCTATGGTGTTTGTCTTTCGGGCCTCTCGCTTCTTGGAAGGTGTAAAACGTGACCCCCCTAAAAGAAAGTAGCCCCTTGTCCCGGGGTGCAAGGAGTCAGGATCTCTTGACCACACCGAACCCAGTGCCTTGGAATGGAAAGAAAGCCTATCTACTGTTCTTTTTGCTTTAAAGCAGCAGGTCCATGATTTTGCATTTCGGTCGACAGAAGACGTTTCATTAAAAGGAATGTTAATGGAATGTTAATATCTTCGGTTATGGGCGTTGAATGTTGGCACGCTCGGTTGGGATGTGATGAATCTCCTAATTGCATTCCCCCGGCGAGAGTTCGGTAGAACCGACAGATGGTTAAAGTTTCGCCCAACGCCGGCCAAGCATCCGTAGCTGCTGTCTCGTGTTCGTCTGTTGCATGTTTCATTTGCTTCAATATTTGCCGACGCCATCGCACGGAATTCTTATCCTTGGAAGAGCAACAGCAAAAAAAGAAACACAAAACACACCAGCACAACCGCCAAAGGCAAAAGTTTTCCAATCTTCCAAATGGACTTGTTGTTGCGTTTGATATTAACTTCAAATCAGCAAATCGACACCGCTCATAAACATCTTGTTTTCTGTTAAGAAGCTAACACAAACACAGAACGGTGCAGATTCTTGCTCCACGTGCGGGTCCTTTTTACAGTAAGGAGAGAACTAAAAACCAGCTCTCTGTGTGCGTGGTTGGAATGTTGACATTGAAATTCGTCCAATCATGACACGCAATCCCTCCAAAGCGGCAAACAAATGAGAAGCGCACACGAGATCGCCACGACATTCGATTCCTCAAACCGCGCACTGTAAACAGCGTTCGTAATTTCGCCCGCAGAACAGCGTAAACGTTGGTTGCTAGGAACACACTTTCGCTCCATTGTGTCAAACAGACCAAACAGGGGAAAACCACAAGAGGGAGACCCTTGCCAACCCGAAATTCAGCGCCAGCCCAGAAAAGGCATGGCTATCATTTTCCAATATCGCATTACAACGCAGTACAATATTTGCCGAAGCAACCACTTCTGACAATGAGGCATAAATAATTTACTTAAATCGATGCAAAGCCATCCCCACCAAAGGGGAGTGCTACAGGCGTTTCCTTATCTTTCTGACCGTTTTCTCTTTCTGCTTACAGGATCAGCGATTGGCCCTGCGTCCGGGCACGTCTCACACGAAGCTCCCAAATCAACACCGGAAACGGCCAAGGACTCCGATCCGATAGTGCGCTCGTGTGTTTATTTTTTGGTGTGTGTGTGTGTGTATGTGTGTGTCTGCTAACAGTTTGTGCATGCGTGCGTGCGTGCGTGCATGAGTGCGTGCGAAAGCACGGGTGTATCGGATGGCCGTCGTAAAAAGTAATCGCAAAGAAAAAGGGTGATTTTATTAGAATACTGACAACAGCTGACGGACTGCGTGCGTGCGACCTAAGTAAATAAAACGGCCTATTTACACTTTCCTGCTCGTGGGTGAAAGTAGTGAAGTGGCGCATAAGCCTCTCTGAGGCGGGTACGTGCGCCAGAAGAAGCCCCTGGAAGCCATTAATTCCCCGTGAACTGCAAACGTCAGGATGACTTCCTTCGCCGTACAGCGATTCTAATCTCTGCCCCACAGTGCGGGTGTGCGCGTATGTCAACGGTCGAATGATTATTACGATTATTACTAAACAAACGTACACGCACGGCATAGCGCGATACCACACAACAGCGGCGAGTGAACGTTCGATGTGCGAATTTGACAACTTGTGTCGCACGTCACAGGATGTGCGAATATGATGGCCAATAAAGGCGAAGGACAACAGCAGTGCGGCGCTCGACCGTGGTTGCCGAAAGGGTTAACGACGAAACACAAGTGCTTACGCGTATCGAATCGTAGATATCGGCCAGATTGAGCCCCAGGGAGAAAGCACTCTCCGACACCAAGCCTGACGGCTGCTCCGAAATGACGGTCGGTGGCTCATAAAACGATTTCGCTCGATAGCTACGGTAGCGGCAGTGTTGTTTTAGGAGTGTTCAGAGAAAGTTCCGAAATCGAAAATCGGAATAGCGACTGAGAAGAAGCGAACGTTAGTGACGCCCAAGAAACAGCGGTTCAAAGTGGATTTTTACAAAATTTATGAAACGAGCCAACGCCGAACGGTGTTTGGAAAAAGGCATTTGCAAATCGTAGAGCTTCTCCATCTGGCTCTGCGTCATATTTTAGTTTCCTTTTTGTATGTGTTTCAACGCTGCTCCTCTTCCGCCAGAACTGAACGTACGCACGACATCGGTGTGAGAACGACCCAGCCGGGACGACGTGCAAAGGATCTCCCCTAACAGGATCCCCCTCTCCCCGGCGCTCGGTCGAAAGAAAGTTCGGAATAAGGAACAAGTTTCCTATCGAACCGTCAAGCGCGTGTTGCCGACCCGTTCGTTGTCTCGTTGTACGTGATCGGTATAAAAGCGGGCGACATTATGTGCGACGGCCCGGGTCGACCTTCCGGTGGGACTGCGATGCCCTACCGCACCATGTCACCTCCGCCGCCAGCGACACCGCAATCCACCACCCGCAAAGCTGCCCGGTCCCGCCATCGAACAGTTCCGACCGGTGGATTATTGCTGTGGCTGGGACTGCTGACGATGTTTGTCAAGGGTAAGTGTTGGCAGAGAAACAGATGAAAGAAATCGAACGAAAACCTCACCACCGAGGGGAACGAGGTGGCGTATTTGGTTTCGGAAATGGTCACGTAGCACGTGTTTGCAAATCCGTTGGAATTTCCAACTAGTTTACCAAGCGCCAGCCAACGCAAAAGCATTCACTGGATTGGGCTGTGTAAGGGCTGAGTGTGCCCCCATCCGTTACTTGGTTGCCCTGGTCTTGCTTGCAGTTTAAATTCTAGGAACCGGAGATCCTGAAGAACGGCTACCAACCTGGGAGAAGGAAAGGTGAAGCGTTATTATTCCGCACACATGCTAGCACCGATCGAGCTGATGATCAATCAAGATATTATGAGATTGTGAAGACTTTCAACATCTTGCTGCTGCTGCTGCTGCTGCTGCTGCTGCCAATTCCGGTGGGAGGAAACGCTTCAAAAAAGGGATTTTCCCGGAAGTGAAGATGCTTTACCCTGTTTGTGGGTGTGAGTGCGTGCCTGTTTTAGCTTTCAGTTAAAGAAGCTTAAGCAATCATGAAGGTGAAGTGCATCAAAGCGCTTCATTTCGCCCATTAGGACATGGGTTGGGGTTGGAAAAATGAGAAAACGATTAGATCGTACCTCGAAGAGTTCATTACGCTGATGATACTTTAAACGATTCGAAAAGAGTAATCTTGAGAAAGATTGGTAAATTAAATAATATTCTGCTAACGGTTTGTAGCTTTTTAATTACATGCTAGCTGAGCACTTGCGTTGACTGTAATTCATCAGTGAGTTGTGGAACAAAAAGCGCATCCTTGTTTATTGAAAACAGTATCGCTTTTCGGTTGAACGCTCGGGTTTTCCCACACAGTTGGTAAGATTTATTTGCCACCGTGAATCACCAGACCTTAATTTCATCACACGTACACACAGCGGCACGCAGGGTCGGTAGATGCGGTTAGTTTTTTTTCGGTTGGGAAAGCGGCGCTCGACTGATACGTAAATTAAACCAAACGACAAACACTAGCGACGATGCTGGTAAAAGCCCAGGCCAGGATCGATGGCTGATATGTGTGACCCGAAACTACTGTGCGGGAAGGACGGACGGGTGGACACCTCGCTCGCTGAAGGATACTCGGTTTCAATCGTTTGCGGTAACACAGGTTCCGGATGAACCACGTTCATAATTTACGGTTGACCTCAAGTGTTGATTAAGTACGCTTCCGATAGGTTGATTAATTATTACCCAGCCCCGAAACCCCGCTACAGGTCAATCAAGCATCCCTCCCCATGGATGTGTCTGTGTGTGAGAGTGTTGGGAATAAAACATGGTGGGAACATGGCGCGCAGGACAGCGCTTGCAGGTCACGATGACTTCTATCGGGAACCATCAATCATGTGTCGGAATGCGAGCTCTAAAGCTTGTCAAACGCAAACACGCTTAGATGCCGCCGATACGGGATGAACGAATGAGTGCTAAAATTGAATGAGCGTCCCTTGCCACCCCCCCTACCCCATTTTCCCTACCCATTCATTACCTATTGAGTGCCCTTCGGCGTGTGTGATCGAGCAGGGAACAGAAAACAGAGGACCAGTCCTGTGCATATGCTGCGGTTTTAGTTAGTTTTTCCGGACAGACGGACAATGTTGTTTGGAAAATGGTGCTTCAAAGGAAAACACTCTCTCACACACACACACACACACACACACACACACACACTAGCGCTCAAATAAATCCCAATCCCATCCCACCCCACACAAAAAAGGGGATCTTTGTGCAAGTGCAATGATAGAAAATGACAATCCATCAATCATGTTTTTGTGGGCACTCTGATCAATTTTAGTTATTTCATTTCTTTTGCGCCTTTGTTATATCTCCCCGCTGGCGTCTCGTTTTTCTGTTCCATGTTCCAATGTTTCTCACACACAGCCAAACATACACACGCACACAGCTAAGGGTGTGATGTTGGATGTTTTTTTAGACGCGCCTATCCGTTTAGCACGCTTTGATCCGAACAGACCTGCCCGGTCGCCTCTCCAACAACCATTCAAAATACATCGATCTTGCCGACACACACGGGGAATCCTTTTTCTTATGTGTGTGTGTGTGGGTATTTGTTGACCTGATGGGAAAACCTCTCCAATGAATCCTTTTCCCTCTTGCATGTCGAGCATGGCATGCCGACAGATGGTGGAGCGGAAAAAATACACCGTGACCGTGACTGACCGCAATCCTCCTCGCGTGTCTCCGGTTTGGAACCGGAAAGCATGTCCTTCCGGAGGCATTCGAATAGAAAGAAAAACATACGTAACCCTCCCCTCCCTCCCTCTCCCCGATTTTCGCCAAGTAGTAGGGAAGTAGTTTTCCCTTTTTTCTTTCCGTCTTTTGCTGACTATCACCAAGAGCTCGGCCCGACGGTCCTTAAACCGGGATCAATAGCGATTCGGAGAGATTTGCCGAACAAAAGCCAATAATGCTTAAACGTGCGCGCTTGGGTTGCAAAAGGGAGGCGAAAAACAGGGGCAAAAGCACGATAGGAAAATCCTCTTCAGGGTTCCCTGCTCACGCATCGAGCGGGCAGCACACATTCTCGAATGCTTTTCCGCTAATGCTTGAACAAGCTCATTTTCATGGAGCGGTGGGCGGGACGGACGCCCATAAAAGTGGCCAAAAGCTGGGCAACCGTTCAAGCGAAAAGCAATAGAGCAAAACTTTATCGCAACCAGCCACCCGAGCGCGCGGCTGTTCCGCGAACTTCCTCCCAGTCGATGGACCTCACGGCACAATGGCACACGGGAGCGGCTTACGGATGTGGAAAGTTTGGCATTTGTTTGTCGGTTCCTCGGCGTTTGCCGAGTTGGATGGCGATGGTTTTGCATTATTGATAAAAAACCCTCCAATAAGCGCCATTTTAAAGCAGCAGGCCGGCTAAGATGCCGCCAGTTTGTGTGCTCTGGCTTATGCTATTTCCGAGAAATAATTTGTGGAATTTTGTATTTGGTAGAAAGCAAAAGTTTCCAGAACGAGCAACATCAAATCACATAAGCGATTACGCTGCATAAGTTATTGATGCCGGCCGGCCGGCCGACCACCAACGGTGATTATTTGATCCTTGTTAGCAGAATCGTCCTGCCTGACTGCCTACCTGCCATTCCATAGGTCCAACGGAACGAATAAAGTACGTCGATAACGGTTACGACCAAATTAAGACCACAGAAACGAGTCGCTCGGAAGAAGAATGCATCTCACAACAACTTCCCCTTCGCTTCAATGCATTCACAGCTAGACAGGGGCCACAAGGAGGAGCTTTTCCGGCGTATAAATCCGACCCATTCACTAATGTTTGCTCATTTGCATAAGTGCCGGTACATTGTGCCGGTGAGCTGTTTAAAAACCGAACCTCCTCCTGCTCCCTTCCTTAGGGCGTGAATTAGCTGTCACTTTGGTCGCTTCACTGCAGTAAAATTAAGTCCGATGACCGTGGGAAAAGCCGCTTAAAGTTCAGTGGCGCATACATTTTTTCTCGTCATCTTCCAGTCGCCTTCAGTAGTCAGTGGGTAAGTAGATTATGAGCTCTACCGCTACTTGTGCTACCACCACGACAGATGATGAGGCTAGATGTCCCGACGCGACTCGACAAGCCTTTTCGAAAGTCCATTTTGCAGCCCAGCCTCTCCGGTCTCGGTTAACGGCTCCGTTGGCCACGACGCTAATTTAGAGGGTGTTTTATTTGAATTATGTTGCAACTTTTTGCCACGACACCTTTAACATACTTCTTTTGCTTTGCTTTTGGAGCATAACGCAGGAACCCTTCAGGCGGGATCCCAGTCGGTTTATGTCTCGGTGGTCCGTGTGGCTCAATAATAATTATGTAAATTCAAATAAAAACTCATTCAACCGTTGCAGCGCGTACCAGCGAGGGTGAAAGAAACGTGGTTCAATGTGGGTTTTTGGGCTGGCGTTCAGTCCCAGTCGCTTCTAATTCTTCACGGTCTGACGGTGGAAAGGATTTTTATCGCTGTTTACAATCGGTGTGCCCGAGGTATCGCGAGCTACTAGAGCGCGAACTCTTTTGCCAGCGCAGAGCATTTCACAGGGACTGCAGGGTTCGGCGGATTCTTTTCTATACTATTCTACAGAATATTTCTTCAATAGTGCTTTTCTCTTTTCTAGACAAAAGACGGGAGTCCGTGGCTACACTCAGTGGAAAGATAAAGAGTAAGGAGCGGGTAAAAGGGTAAAGAGTTTGTGGACGTGTTATTTCAACGAAATCAACAACTTTCATTGGGACAACAACCCTGCATTTTGTGGCCAACGCGAACAAACTTTACTCAAATTTGCCTCCCACGATAGCAACCCCGTCGGCACCGTGTCGCGTTCTTGGGAGTTGGGAATTGAGGAAAAAATGAATGCAAATCTCGAACAGTTTCAATGATGCCGCAGGAGAATTGGCTAAATTCGCTTACCAGCAAACGTAGACAGAAGGAACGCGCTTTCCTCACCATCGATAAGATTTAAAACGATTTGTTTGTCGGTCTATTAAAGGGATGTTTTTTCTCCCTTCTTGGTCCCACTTTGCTCCTTCCTCCTAACTCGATTTCCTCGACTCGGATTGTGGATACACTTTGCAGGAAAAGCTACTCGCTGCAAAACGAAGATTAATTCACTTGGCGCACACCGGGCTTTTTGCCAATGATTGATCGCTACCTTTTGCTCCATCACCTTGCGACCGGGCGGATAGCTGCGTGAAGACTCTACTGAAAGAAAGTGTATCTGAAACTCATTACGCGCTAACCCGGATCCCCATCGGTATTTAGCGAGCGAAGTAATTCATTTTCCACCGATCAAAGCCCTGTCCTTGCTTGGTGGAAAGCTGGCTGCTCGGGCCTGCTCGAGTGTATTGTATTTAATGAGCTCGGAGAATTGTGGCCATAGCTTTGTGGTCGACTCAAGGCTCGCTTCTTCTAGCGCTCTCTTTGTCGAGCGTTTTTCCTCAGTCGAGCTTTTGCCAGCGTGACTTCCACTGGGGAGGGCTGTGAAGCGCGATTCCGTTTAAATTTACCGGATGATGGATTTTGTAAATGGAATCGTTGTGTTCGTTGTGCTAGCTGCAAAGCATCAGGATAGAAGGGGTGCCCACCCTTTTTGCCGGTGGAAAGCATCCGCTCGAACAAAAATCCAGGCAATACAAGGATGCATTTTTCAATGTCCCTTTGCTGCTCGATTTACTTTGCTCTTCCAATTAAATAAAGCTGCCAGCAGACCCGAGCGACCAGAAAGAGGATTACAAATGCAAGGAAGAGCTTTATCGAGCTACCGATACAATCAATTGTTACCCCAACTACCCATTCTGTAAAATGCTTTATGCAACAGCTTCTCCTTCGCATCTTCGAAAGGTGTATATAGACGGTCGTACTTATCGGGAAGCTGGGGCATGGGGCTTTGTTCGCAATAAAAACATATTCCGTTACAAATTGAACTGAAGCTGTGCACTGGTTGGGTGCTTGGAATAATGATTTCAGCTCAAGCTGCACCACATTTGCCCCAGCCATCGGTGCATCGGGAAAGTATCGAACTGCTCCCAACTTCTGGCTCATGTGGAGCTAGCGTAAGAGGCTGTACCGTCGGTAGCCCCCATCCAGGAAGTAGCAAGGAATCGTTGTGTGTTGTCGAACGGGTTTCGGTTTCGACACTCGGTTCGTGTTTGGTTGAACGCTTCGATTACTTTGCACCAGATGCAGTTGTTTCCCTACAGTTACCCGGGTTCCGTACAGCTCCTACAGTCGGTTGCACAACCCTCTGTAGGGTGCAGTGAGGTGAAATGGATGCTTCAATGTTTTGTTCATGGGAAAAGCGGTAACAGCTGGCCGTACTGAATTAGGGCACACAACATTTGGCCTCCCAAACAAACTAGGGGACAGTGAAGGACAGTTCATTTTCGTGCTACAGGCAAACCGGGGACAATCCAGAGCCGGATTTGAGATTTCACAAATCCGCTTCTCTCGCACCTGGCCACAATCGATTGCTGCGGAAGAAAGGGCCGATTTTTGCAGCCCTCAAACGCCACCCACAAACGCATCATGTGGTGGTGTGGGTGCGTTCGAGCGAATGCGAGTCCCTTTCATCGGGCGGTCGATTGATACTGGGCTTCAATTTTCATTTCCGGTGTGATGAGCGGACTGATGATGCGCACAGGAAATAGGTCTCGCTTGTTTCTTTGGGCAGAGCTTTTGCGTGGTCCGAGAGACCGGAGGCAACCACGTCCGTTCGTATGAATATCAGCCACACCGTCATTCAAATCATCGCCTTGATCTACACATATTGAGGGCACAAGCGTTCCTGTTCCCTTGTTCGGGTCACTTTCGGGGAAGAAAGACGATCTGAATAGGAATGAAGTCTCCAATCGAATTATTCGGTATGTTCTCACTCTTGAAAGGGGAGTTTTTGTCCCTTTTTCCAAACACATCGAGACACCCCAATATTATCAATAACTCTCTGGCTTGCAGCATCATAGGTCGCAAGTTAAAGTAAATTTCCGCTCTTGATTCACTTGACTGCGGTTTGCGGTCGTCGTCCGATCGAAACGGTGAACGTTGGCACTGGGCTTGATTGACCGGAAAGGAGAAAAATGAGTTAAGCAACGCCACTCCCCGTGTTGGTAGCCCCCCGAAATCCATCCTAACCTCAAATAAATGGAGCTAAACTATAAAGCTTGACGGGAGAAAAGAGCATAAAAATAGCTTTCTCCCCCCGCTGCCAAGTGAGTGACCATTTACAATAGTCAGCGGAATATGGAGGAAATTGGTCATTATTGAATGGATCGGTTAATGGTAGGCCATCGCTCCCTGTCCAAAAGGTTCCCCGAAACAGCAAACTCCTGCTGGAAGTGTACCATTCCCCGGCGGGAAGAACCGGAACTGGGATTAGGGAGTGTAAATCGTTGATTGAAAAATTCCATCCCTTAAAGAGAGGACCTCGCTTACCGAACCGGCGACAACAACAACAACTTCCCATGTTTGCGTGTGTTTACTCTGTGATGGAACAACAACGGGAAAAAGGAAGCCAAACCAAGTAGTAAAACCAATAAATTTCCCAAGCCCCCGAAGCTACTGATGCTGCTGCTGCTACTGCTGTTAGTGCGCTACAACACGCTGATTTATCTTGACTTCAGTTCGCCGGGAAAGTGTCGGGAATGCGCTGGGATAGGTCACACTGAGTCAGCAGTTTCGCTCGTGTGGCGTACAATTTGTATCTTGAGGCGAGGCTTCATTTTCGTCGTCGTTCTTCCGCTGCTGGCTTTCGGGCCAATCGATCGTTATTAGAGTGATGGAGGGCAATTTGCGCGCTTCGCAATGGGATTTGGGTGGCGCACAATTTATGGCAACTGCTCACTGCTGGTGTGATTGGGCACCCCGGGTGTGGTGCTGTCGTTGTTGTTGCTGTTTTATTATTATTTTTTCCCGTGCTCAGCATGTTCCGGAGGGATGGTTTGAGGCTTTCTTTAACATATTTAGATAGGTTTCGTTTTGTCACGGTGATAAGCTTTCGCCTGTCGATGCCACTGTTTCGTCGGATTGAATTTTAAGCTTGATTAATGTTTGGAGGGTTTATCCCCGGGGAATACAGCGAAATTATCATTAATAGAGGGAGATGCTGACCCGCAATTTGAAGGTGAAAGTGATAATCGTTTCCAGTGCAAAGGATCACCAACGCTTAGTGATTAAATTGCTTCAATTCCTTCCCAAGAATTACCATTATCTATTATCAGAGAGCGACTTTGTTCTGTCGTTTGAGTCCGAAGTTAATTTCCTGCTAAACCCGGCACGAGATCACATTTCCTCTCACGTTCTGCAACAGCATGCCAATAATCATTCGCAAACGACGAATCGATTACCGATTCCGGACTTGCGGAAAAGCATTTCGAACATTTTATTCTTTATGGGCGAACGTGTGGCTTGGGATGTGGGAAAATGCGATTCCGAAATTTCCACTTTCCCATTTCTCGGACCGCTCGTAATGAATCACGTTTAAACATTTAGCAAATCGATTAACCGACGGAGCTAAGAACAACGAACACTGCTAGAAGGTAAGGTAGGAGTGTAAGGTAGGGAGAAGGTAGGAATGTGGAATCTCTTTTCTCTGATTTCTCCGGTAGCAATGTAGCAAAGTGCAATAATTTGTAATTTACGGCTCATCTCACCACACAGAGAGAAGAAGAAAGAAGTGTAGACCACGGAAAAGCGTTTCTCCTACAGAGGTGCATTCTTGGGTGCACCGCCTTTCACAAAGTAAAGGTTTGGGGTTATTTTTAATTTATCTTCAGCCTCAGTCGGGGGAAACCATTTCGTATCTTCTAACCACTGTTCCTTCAGCCACAGCAGTAAGGCAATGGAACAGAAGGAATTCAGATAGGTGTGCATGTGAAATTGATTTTTCGTGTCTTATTTTCATTTCCTTCTGGCTTTTTCCACAATTTCACCAGCGTTCCACGAAAATAGTTAGCTACCTGGCGGGACGTTCGATGAAGCCAGCGGCACGAAAACAATGATAATTTACGTGATACTCATGAATTTATTGCCTACACATATAAATATTCGATATTCGATTTCCCGATGCGATGATTTATTTTGCGAACATTATTCCACATTCATCCTTCATTGCCTTTGGCCCTCACCCTTTGGGAGGATGATGGCCCTCAGCAGCAGCAGCAGCCGCAGCAGGACGGGCTGTATTGACTTACAAATTGCACAGAAGCCAATGGTATATCCACCTTCCCCCACAAACCGCCACTGCTGAGGAGAAATAAGCGATGGTGAAAATTCGCAACAATCAACAATCGAATCGGCAACCCGTACGCAAAAAAATACAAGCACAAACAAGTCCGTGTTCCCAAAAGGGAGGCTTTTTTCCACCCGAGCTGGAAACCACCTCCCCCCCCCCCCCCTCCCCAACGCCGTACAGCTGGACGTTAATTTGGTATCGCACGAGAAAAAATGTAAATGATACGCAATTAAAAGGACAGAAAACACACGAAAACAAACGAGAAAAACACACAGGTAGTCCACGAACAAGTGGTACAGCCAATTTGAATTCGGAAGGAATTAAACTCATCCTTTGATTACCTTTTAAAAACTCCCGTAGCATTATATTCACTTTTTCTTACATTTGCGCTTATGGGTTGTTTGTTCTGCCCTTCTTCTTCTAGTGGGCATGTGTTTGTGTGTGTGTGTGAATTTTACTGTCTCTTGCTCTTGCTCTCTCGCTCTCTCTCTCTCTTTTGCTGTCATTAAGCTGTGAAAATTAACAACCGAAACATAAAACAAATAGCACTCAAATAGCAGCTAAAAAGCGGTGGGTCATTTCATCAAAGGTTAAAGTGGAAAAAGCACAAACGAAAAGAAAGTATTCCCTGTGCCCTCCAACCATTAAACCGGGAAAACACATTTTCAAGCGATTTACTTCGGAGAGTTTACCACACGGGCCGGTTTCGCTGATGCGCGACGCGATTTGACGCGAAAGTAAAATAAAAAGCCCGTCGTGAAATAAAATAAAAAGGCCCCGAAACCCTTTGCAATTGGCCGGAAGGCAACCTTCTCAGAACGGTGGCAGATTGGGAGGTTGAAAACATGGTACAAAATGGCATCAACAGCAAAAAAACGGGTTTGGTTTGTGTTGGTGAATTCATGTGTATTTCTCTCTTTCTCTCTCTCTCTTTCTTATTTCGCAAACAAATAGCAAGCCACTGCTGGCGGCACCCGTAGGACACAAAACCAGAACTCGGTTACAAAACCTTAAACCCGAACGGCCAAACAACGCGAACAAGGGACCAGCTGGTACCCGTCCGGGTCGGGTACATATACAACAATTAAACTGTAATTTTCCACCATTTGCATTTGGGCCGGTCGACCGTCGAGAAGCTTTTTTTTCTCTCTGTCTCTCTCTCTTTCTCTCTCTGCCCCTTGTCCGTGGCTTTCCTATTTTTCGGACGAAGCTGCCTGGAAGCATACCGGTTCACTGTCCACTGGTTAGGTTCGGTGCCTGTTATGTTTGTCCTGTGCCGGATCGTACACCCCTTTGCGTGTGGTCATGTTGGTACTTCACCGAAAAAAACGAAACCCCTAAAACACACACTCACACTCATGAGGGGGAAGGAGTCGGTGATCTCGGTTCAGCAGCCGTCGGAAAAATCAACACCCCAAACGCAAACGCGAAAAATCCCAACGAGCAGCGAACGCCATGTTTTCAACCCGTTCCGGAAGGTTTCCATGTTTCCGGACAAGGTTCGTAACAATCAGCGTAACCTGCTACTCCACCACCACCCACCCACTCTACTCCCTCCCCCACTTCCTGGCAGCAGGATGCTTGGGGCATTGTAAACTGTCACCAACAACCGATGGCGCGCGAGACAGAATCAGAAAAACCCAGCCACCTCGCTAACATATTGGGCCACCGTCGCTTCGCCCTCTGTAAAAGTTTGACCGACGGTTGGGCAAGCGGGCGGGGTCTGCTTCGGTTAGCAGATTTACTGAGTTTGACGACTGTGACCTCGAATCCGGGCGTGTGATCTTGCCGAGTGTACGCGTGTGTGTGTCGGTTTACAAACTTTCCAATCAGTTTAGAGCGCGACCGTGCTTGTGT
Organism: Anopheles epiroticus; assembly: GCA_000349105.1. Classification (NCBI taxonomy): domain Eukaryota; kingdom Metazoa; phylum Arthropoda; class Insecta; order Diptera; family Culicidae; genus Anopheles; species Anopheles epiroticus. Next base: position 51,993 of record KB669725.1, read on the forward strand.
TGCTGCACAAACAAGCTGTGGGAAACATTGTTCCACCTAAGTTGCATGTTATACGAGACGCACCCTGACAGGTGTTTGCGGTGGGAGATGGAGATGGAGGATGAAGGGAAGCAAGAAACAAAAAACTCCACCCAAATTGAAATGGAAAACCCCCAATTGCATTCCATTGCTTCTTGTTTGGTTGTGGAAATGCAGTTCGGAGAAAAATATTCCATGCCCATTGTTTTGCTCTGTATGGCCTCCAGCTCCCGGTGATGAATATGAAAAATTAGACATTCAAAACCATTTCCACAACGTTAGTTTGCGTTCACTTGTTTTTACTCACCCCGTTAGAACCATGCTTGTTACGGTGCGTTGATGCATGGTTTTCTGATTGCTTCATTAGCATCCGGTAACGCATCGGAAATGGTCTTTGTACGCAACTTTTCACGCATTTTTCTCTCCCTTCGTAGGCAATCCCGAAACTAGAGGTAACGAGCAGGAACTGAAGCCGAGCTTCGCTAGCCCAATCGAGAACGTGACAGTTCCTATAGGTAGAGAGGCGACGCTCAGCTGCATTGTACAAAATTTAGGTGCCTACAAGGTAAGCAGAGACGACCGGTTGATAACGAGAACAGCCTTTAGCACACATCTTCTCGCTTCGTTCGGCAGGTCGGGTGGATGCGAGCCTCCGACCAGACAGTCCTGGCGCTCCAGGGACGGGTTGTGACGCACAATTCGCGCTACAGCGTGACACAGGAGGAGCGTGACGTCTGGCGGCTGAAGATACGCAATGTGCGCGAAACGGACCGCGGTTGCTACATGTGTCAAATAAACGTCACCCCGCTGCAGAAGCAAGTAGGCTGTGTCGATGTACAACGTAAGTAAATGCGGCCCAGTGTGTTTGTCTATCCGATGTACTTACATCCGTGTCCTTCCCGCAGTACCACCGGATATATCGGACGAGCAGTCGTCCTCCGATCTGACAGTGCGCGAAGGTGGCAATGCGACGTTCTACTGTCGCGCCACCGGACATCCGGCACCGAAAGTCACCTGGCGGCGCGACGATGGTAACCCGCTCTATCTGCTCCGGAACGGACCCGAGCCACGGAAGGGTAAGTGTGCGTGTGTGTTGTAATCTTTCCAACAAAAAGCTGTTTCACAAAATCAACTTCCCACGATAACGTTTCGGCGTGTTTGCTCCGGGTGTACACGCCCGCGCGCTACACAATCAATCGGTTTAAACAATCGGTTACATACCGGAACTACCCTTGCACCCTCTCCCCAACGTGTTCCCTAGGGCTCCGAAAGGGATCAAAAGAGCAGACTGTAACAGGAAATTGCTTGCAGTGCGTCACTAAACAACTGCCATCTTGAACCTCGTTAGCTGTCGGCAAAAGCCATTTCTCAGCAACATTAAACAGACTTTCTTCAATCCTTTTCCCCTGAACTTTACGATCCATCAACGGAGCAACAACATCCTCTGCTCGTCCTCGTCCACACAAGACAACCCAACGAATCGTCAAGACATCAGTTATGTTTCTTCGACTTTGCCAACCGCCCAAGAACGGAGCCTTGCTGATTTATGACCAATCTTTCGTAATACTGCCACTGCTTTAACCTCAAATTGGGAGGTCCCAATAATATTCTCCATAAATTTTTGCCTCGCCTCACCTTATGCTGCCTTCCAGCGCCGCCTTATCAGTTATCTTTATCGTTTATTTTTATTATTTACTTTTCCCTTCCTCGCCAGTGGAGCAATCAAAATGTAACTGAAATTTGTTTTGCACCCGATGCGCAAGAAAAAGTCCTTCCCCACTCCGATCCGAAGGATCCCTTTTTTATGGAAGCGCACAAACTTACGCAACAAGTTGATTTGGGTTGCAATGGGATATTTATTTATTGCCTATGTCGTTTTGCTGGCCCGTGGGGTGGAACCGTAAATGTGGAGGTACGAATTGTGTTGATACCTTTTTCTTTTCTTCCTCTCGTTACGCGCTGAATTGGTCAATCAAAACTCTCTCTCGACAGTCGATCAGCATGTTGGCATCTTCCTGAACCTAACCCACGTCAGCCGGAAGCAGATGGGTGCATATCTGTGTATCGCTTCGAACGAAGTTCCACCCGCCGTTAGTAAGCGTGTCTATCTCAACGTACACTGTAAGTCCGTCCACCCATTCTGCCCCTCCCCAGCACCTACTTACCCTTACCTTCAGTTAATTCTGTCTCATCTCATTCTGCCGATCCATTTTAAAGTTTCACCAAACGTGACGACGTCAAAGACCCTGCTCGGAGCGTACGAGGAATCGGACGTGGAGCTCGAGTGCGACGTAGAGTCGTTTCCCCGCTCCGTCAACTACTGGACGAAGGTGGCAAAAGGGGGCCGCAACACGCCCGGCAGCAGCAGCAGCAGCTTCGGTTCGTCCAGCGCAGAAAGCTACAACCATCACCATCAGGAGGTGATGCTGAATGGGGATCGGTACGAGATCCGGGAGCAACACTTCGGCAGCCTCTACTCTGCCAAGATGACGCTCCGGATTCGCAGCTTCTCGATGGCGGACGCCGGCAGCTACATGTGCATATCATCGAACGCTTTCGGGAAGGCCAACCGAACGATTCGCCTCTACGGTAGGTAGCACGTGCTGTGCCCTGTCCGTTCCACGCCGTAACTTTCATCTGATCGATTGCGCTTTCGTCCATCTTTGCAGAGATTAAAAGACCGACGACCACCACCACCACGACAACGACGACCACTACGACGACGACGACAACGACCACCACCACTACCACCACGCCCGCGCCACCACCGCCACCGCCGCCCGTACCAACACCGCCGCGCCGAAGAACTACGCTAATGGGTCCGAGTAAGTACTTCCAAAGTTTTGTATGCCCTTTATTGCGTCCCGTTTACACCTGTGCCCGGGCCTCGGGAATGATGAATGTACCTTTCCGGGGCGCAAAAACATTCGAAACTTTTCAAAACTCCACTTTATCATGGTGCGGTTAGTTGTTGGAAGCAAGATATTAAATTTAAAATTAACCCGAACCTCATCACCTTGCTAGTGTGTGGCTGGGATATTGAAGAATTTCATCCGATTGCTCCTGTTGTGAACAGCACTGTATGAGAGATGTCCACAAAGTTGTATGAGTTTCGATTCCTGCTACGGTTCCGTGCACTCCAAAGTGGCAAGAACACCTTCGCCGTGTAATGATGCCATTTTGTTTTTTCTTCTCTCTTTCTTGCCCGTCCATCTCTTCGATGGAACGATCCATTTCGTAGGGTCACCGTACGACACGACGCCCTACCCTCCGACCGGGCTCATCATCGAGTACATCACCTACTCGCCGGCGTTCGGGGTCGAGTACGGGGCGAACGGTGAGACCTACATCAACTATCCGCAGCTGACGGCCTACTCCAAATCGTCCTCCTCGTCCTCCTCGTCCTCCTCCTCGTCGTCCTCCTCGTCGGCCAACTCGCACGGATCATCAGCGGCCTCGTCGGCGGCCTCACCGCCCTCCACCGTGGCGCTGCTCGGTGGGCGCTGGACGGCCGGGACGCTCGGCGGTACGCTGCGTCCGCTGTCCGGACTGGAGGATAGATTTATGAGCATTTTGATCGTGACAGCCCTGTCCTGTGTGTCGTTTTTTCGCTACTTTCAAATCTATCTTCCCTGGATTACACTTTTTCTGCTGCTCATACTGATCGGTCGCAAGCCGAAGGAGAAAATCTCGCCCGATCTCGTCTTCCACCATGCGCCCTGTGCCCTGTGAGGCAACCGGCACGGGTGCCATCTGTCACCGCCAGGTACCCAGCAACAACAACAACAACAACACAACATCGGCGGCAGCAGCAGCAGCAGCAGCAACCTGACGACAGCGTTGGGCGTTCGCTGCGAAAGAGGTAACGAAGGTAATGTTGTTTTCTAATTTGCTAGGATTAATCAGAAAACAACGACCTTTCTTCTTGTCCCCTTTCCCTCCCCTTTCCCTCCCCCCTTTCCCTCCCACGTGACTCCGGCCAAATTGGTCCCTCGTGTCCCCGTGGGTGGAATAGATGAAATAAGAAAAGGGCCCCGAGTGAAGGATGCGTAGCAAATGAGACACAGATAGGAGCACAGAGAGGGATCGTTAAAGGAAGCATATGCCGAGAACAAGAACAGTGCGCATCCAGCGAGTGAACAGATAGCACCGAGCCTCCAGCCCAACTGGAGTTAAATAAAATGGAGCCTCTCGCTCCTTTTCTGCCCCCCCCCTCCCACAACCGGAAGAGAGCGGGGGAGAGCATGTTACGATGTACATATTAAGCAAATACTTCCAGTAATAAATTGCAATAGCCCTCCCCGTAAGCAAAAACAAAAAGAAACACTATCACCCTAGTTGACAGATGTGTCGGGCAGGCAGTGTGCCGTGAAGCCAGGCAAGAGGTTAGAAAAAGTAATGAAAAAGAAAGGAAGGCAGTGACGCTCCCGGGATGGGCGCACATCAGACAGTACTAATCAATAAAAAGAACACGAAGAAGAACACGCAAACTGAAGGCATCCTGAATTTGCAGTCCCGGTTCGGGTGTAAACAGCACTTGCTGACATGCTACTTGTCAAAGTTGAGAAATCAAGTGATCGGTAGAGAGCTGAGTGAGTGCGTCGTCGTCCGTGGTACTGCCGTAGTAACGTGTGCTAGGACAGGAGCAACTTTTGTGCCGAACAGCCATCCTGCAGCCATTTTTCTCGCACCAATGAACGACAAACTTGCAGGGGCAATAAATTAATCTTTGTCCGGAAGTGTGCAGCCTGATATGCCTAGCGTTCGACGGTGGCGCAAAACTTCTCTATCGCCCGTTGAGCAAGTGTTTTAGGATGAGTCCCATACTGTCCGTGATTGTGTGTGTTTGTGTGTGCTTGAGGTAAGTGTATACATAAAATCAATAGCAATCGATACAAATAGCACCACTTGCAGTCGCCCGTTTTGGTTACGCCAGAGCAAAGGTGAGTGTGGGGCAAAACTTTTCCTTCCATTTGCAATGGGTTTTCTAGGGAGGGTCAAAGAAATCGACAGCTATGCAGAGGGTGAATGGCAAGTATCGTATAAGAAAAGTTTTTTAATTTCAAAAGTATTAAAGTGAGATAAATGCTTTCGGTTCGCAAGGGTTTGCCGATGCATCGGTTACCATTCATCTAAATCAATTGCATTCGGCTGGCGGAGGTGCGTTGCATGCATGCATGTGGAGAAGAGGACTATTTGCACACGTGTCAGAACAAGAGGGAGAAGAAGTACAGGCGACGCTGCAAAAGAGAAAGTTTACAAAAGCATTCTTCATGGTTGGTGCTAATGGCGATTGTTCGATTGGCCAACGAGTGTAAAGTTGAAAGCTTTATTAATGGATTGTTCCTGGAAACAATTTTATCTACTGCTTCAAACTCATCATTTATTGCATCTCTTCCAGTACAATACACTCTCCTTCACTCGTGCTTCAGTTTTAAAGTTTAGCCAATTAACATCCAAGTTGTGTCTGCTGATGACGCACGGCGATGATTGGTGTCTATCTTGACGAGTGCATCAAACCGGTCGCTGCACTCCCAATCCAATCCCGATGGCCTGTGTCGTGGTGCAGCACGGCTCTCGAAACGGAACCGTGTCATCGGGCAATTAAATATTCACAATCCGCTGATCAAATTTACCATATTGAATGCGTTCGAGCTGCGAAAGGCGGTCTCCTTCAATCCGTAGCCGCAGCACCGACCTGACCTGACTGTCACAACCAGAAACACACACCGTTCTGAATGAAGGAACTAATCACGCTTCGGTGTGTTTGTGATTGAAATTTACCCCCCTCCCCCGGCATTGTCTCTTGCCTTCCAAGGAGCTGTTGCGCCGGAAGTCGACGTAAGTCTTATTAATTCATTCTCTCACCGTTTCGACAGATCGATCAAATTCGCTCGATCGCATTTTATGTGTCTGTGTGTCGTCGGCTCGGCTGGATTAACAATTGCTGCCCATTCCATGCTCATTCCAATCCGGGCGGGGGTTGATTGATTACCCAATCAATGATTGTCACCACGGTACAAGGCCTACATGCTGGAAAGGGATAGAAGGCGGTTTTCTTTCCCATGAAGAGATGTCGCCTTTTCTTACACACTGCCAGTTCTGCTGCTAATCCTGCTAGGCGATTAATCAATCAGCACAACACAACCAGACCCCACACGGAGACTGCCCAACCCAACATGACCGAGCTAGGGCAAGGTTTTACTGCCCCACCCCCCTCCTCCTCCTCCTCTCCCTCCTCCTCCTCCTTCTTCTCCTCCCCCTCCTATCCTTCCCTT
>KB669725.1:61309-104437 GCA_000349105.1 Anopheles epiroticus
CTCCTCCTCCTCCTTCTCCTCCTCCTCCTTTCCTTTTCTCGTTCTTCCTTTTTCCGGTACGGGCTTTAGTGTAGCTACTAATTCATTCCCATTTGCAACTCTCTCCACTTCTTCGTCGTCACACCGAGTGAGCCCCACCAGATTGGTAACACGATTGTCCATCCACATACGCTCGGTGGCATCGAGATCTTTCCCTTAATGTCATCTTGAAGCGAGCGAACCGGAGAACAGGGAAATGCTCAATGAAGGATGGACCACTTTTTTTCCACTCAACCGTAGTGAAGCGCCCTTGACTTGCTCTCGCTGTGCCACGGTTTCCGCATGGCGCGTAATGCGCCAAAGGTGTAGTGCCACACCCGCGCGATGATGCTTTCCTCGGACGAGCGTTACTTTGTCTTCTCGGTCACAGCTCGGCTCGCCACACCGAGCTAATAGCATGCAAATTGAGAGCGCTTCGCTAATGAATATCAAGAGTCGTCGAATCATAGTTACCCATCGACGGAGCACATCACCATGGCGACTCTTGCAGCGTCGAAGAACGCGCGCGCGAAAAAGACATTTGACAGCAAAATTATGCCATAAACATCTCGGCCCTTCTCGCACGCCCCTCTCGACATTGGGTGTTGAAACATCTTTTCATGAATAAATTGCTCAGCATTACTGAATTAGTTCGTCCAACGGTTACTGTTACGCTCGTGTCCCTCGCGCACAAGAAGGTTGCCATAAAATCGCCATCGTTTCGTTTTATTTCGCTTCTTTCTCTCGGACGGGCATGGCGAGTACATCCGGTGCCAAATAGGGGCAGAGTGGCGGGCGGGTGTCTTTATTTATAAGCTGTGCATTTTTGCCTCGCCTGACATTTACATTTACTACGCAGGAAAAAGGGTGTGGAGAGTGAGCGAAACCGTGGCAGTGCGTTCCTCACTAGCGCTGCGTGTGTCCTTTGCAAGGACAAGTGACGAATAGATGAAATTCCAACCAACCCAGCTGCTCAGGACGATGCTTATCGATGGTGATGGAATGCAAAATGCCGCTCAGCTTACGAAAATGCCGGCAAAAGAAAACGCCATCCTTTGCCTCGTACTTGCTTGCATAGTTTGGGTCCATCACGGATGTTCTGTGGTGGCATTGCGTGGCACTGCACAACACCGAGAAGCCGAGAATGAAGTGTAAATTAAGCGAAGAAATTCCTGAAGACATTGCTGAGCTTTCACATCCCCAGGACAAGACCGGCAGTCCGCAAACTCCTCGGAGGGAACGTAATTAATGTTTATCGAAAACGTTATCCTTGCCTATGGCGAAGGCCAGTACACTTTGACGCACGAGTGCGAAATAGTTATCAGTTTGTTTTTCCGTGCCTCACTACCTACCAACCTACGTGCGGGCGTGAGCCAGTGTGTCAACCCGCGAGATGAGGTGCTTCTTTGATGTTGGCGTGGCCCTCAAGTAACGATGACGATGGTGCATTAGTTTGCCAATTTGCATCGGAGAGGAGAACATTTTCCTTATTTGTATGCTAAACAGAGGACGTGGTCCCGCTGGCAGCTAATTCTGTGCAACATAATTAACAAATAGTTGGATAAATTATCCATCGCCAGTCTGCTAGTGGCTTCGAGCACTTTGGTTTAGTTTCCAGCACGATCACGATGAACATTATTGGCAAATATTGCACCGCCTTTGATGAGTAATTGGCATTGGCACACCCTGTACATTTAATTCCAGCAATCATTAATATCATAATGGACAGCATTCAATGCCTTTCACACATTATGGTTCAAAAGTATCTATCATACAAGCTCATTTTATCTGCTAAAAGTAAAAACCAATCACTGTTGGCTAATGCGAAAACAAAAGATAAATGGATTGATGGCCATCTTTTTTTCAATGTCACTAACCGCTGTTCATCAACGCAAACATGGGCCCTATGGGTTCTGACTTCCGTATTAACCTAATTACTTCCAACTCATCCGAAGCATCCTTTAATTTGCTTCGAAACCCACACGTCCCCGGGCAGGAAAATCAATCTATTCAAAGAATTGCAGCACGCCCGTTAGCATCCTTTCCTCTGTGCGCAAAAACCACATCCCTTGTATTATTGCGGATGTCTGTTGCACAAGCATCCGATCCGTGAGTCGATCGTAATTTTAGAACCCTTCTGGCCCTCTTCCAGCAGGGTCGGTTGCAAGACAAAAAAGGCACACAACAGCGTGTCTTACAAAGGACTTTTTACATGGTACTTCTCGAGTACAGCGGAACGACTCGTACAACCGCGCTGAAGGCGCACGATGTTGATGAGGTGGATCAAAACTTCTTTCCCGGATGTCTCGCCCTCTCTCCCCCCGTCATTCCAGCCCCATCCGCATACGGCCAGACAATCGAACCGCATCGTACCGTTCCCTTTGTTACCCGGGAACGGGAAGCGTACATCGAACGACAGAGCTTTTCGCCTGTCAGATGGTAGGAGAATAAATTTTCATTATATATTATCGCATTAGATACGTGTCAGACCGGGCCGTGCAGCTTACATCACGCCGTGCTTGGGGCTGGCTCGATTTTTGGGAAGTTCTGTGTGGAAGTGAAGAGCGTTCTGATGTTCCAGCACGTCGTATAATACGCGCCCCGAACCTCCACCAAGCGTGGACATGTGTCACTGGCAACGGATGGGACTCTCCTGGCTCTAGTAAGTCCTGTCGCCCAATCGACGATACCGAAAATTCGCCAAAATGCGAACGAGAATCCCGAACCGACTGACATTTAAATTATAACACGACCGAACGTTTTTCGCCCTCGGGTGTACCAACCCGGATGAGACAAAGGCACGCCAATTCCATAAACCGATACGGAGCGCTGAAAACACACCCGGTTGGGTGGTGAGTAAGCGTGTGTGTGTGTGTGTGTGTTTGTGTGTCATTACACGCGTGAACATCGCAGTTCAACCACATTCCGCCTGTGCTATGCCGCACAAACCCCCTTCTACAAGGGACAGCTGCCCGTTACAAGCTGGAACCGCAAAGCTTGAAAAAGGACACACACAAACCCGTGTCCCGTGTAATGGTCGAATTAGGGGACAGCGCTCATCTGCTCAGCATCTCCGCCCTTCCCCCTCCTGCTTTCCGGAAGCCGTGCGCCTGCAGTCACGGCAGTCGTAAATGGAAAATAATTAAGTAAGCAGGATATGGGGCGCACCACGTTTTTCCTCCGATGTTTTCCATCGTGCCGGACGGGCGGTGAGGGCGTAAAAACCTCCAATGCAATTAGTTGCAAATAATTACTTTATCTTATTTACTCTAGTGTTTATTTCCTTGGGTTTTGTGTTGAGTTTTTTTTCTTCTTTCGCTCGTTCGCTAGGATGGAGGAAAAAAAGACCCATCCCATACATTGGCAGATTTTGACGGCAAAAAAGGCGCACACCCGTTTCCACACGTAACCCATTCCAACAGTAAGCCATTTGTTTTTGGTGAAAAATCGCCCCGAAAAACATGGCGCACTTCCTGGCAACGGTTCCGTTGCGATAAGCGCATCATCCAAAAAGGGGAAGCAACGAAAACCGGCCCCAGACACAGGCGAACGAAATTAGTTCCATTAGGCCGTCGCCGTGCACTGGCCGTCTTTTGGGAGGTTGTTATTTCTCCACCCGATAATGTTCTCATTTGGGAAGAGTTGCCACTTTTTTTTGTGCGCAGCCGGTCTTTCTTTCTCCCAACAAACCGGGTGGTCCAAATTATGGGTCATGAAAAACTAGCTCGTGAATGCGTTACACGCGGCAGCTAACGGTCAGTTGTTGATATGTGATTTAAAAGCTCGTTTCCATGCGAAAACAGCAAATTAATGATGGGGTTTACGATCAGATTATGTGTGTATCGTTTGCTTAAGCTGCTTGTGGTCATTTTTGGGCCTGAAAGAGATGAAGAGATTTCGAGAGCGCTTCAAGTGATGTCCTATAAGTAGGTGTGTCTTGATGGAGCCCAACAGTGTAACATGTTAAGCATCTCTCACATAACTTTTTTACGAGTTAATTGATGTATCTAATTTAAGTGAAATTCTTTCCAGAAGAGTCGTTCTCCCCGGTTGGCTCTTTAAGACACAATCTTTCCTATTTTATCTCACTGTCATCGGGGTTTTGCGGGCCGCAACTAAAACAGCCACCATCAACCGGTATCTAACTTGGCTTGGTAAATCTAAATAAACAGCGCTCTAAAGACTCCCATCACATGACACCGTGCAGCAGCCACCCAATTGCAGCCGATTGCACCGGCACAACATAAAAGGTAAAGTGCCGTGCAGAAGTACCTCCGAAGGAGTAGCACACCCACCCACACGCCGGTGAGCGAATTGTAATCTCATAAATTGTTCATAAATTTGCAACAGCACCGGGAGACAGAGAGGCGAAAGATAGAGCGAAGGTTATTTTACAATTCCAAAGCCAACGAAACAATAGAGTGTCACCGTCGACGAACGAATCGTGGCTAAAGTGGCAATAACCGAAACGGCAACAAACACAGTCGAATAGCTCGCCTTACACCGGCCACTTGCCACCGGGAGCCGCTGCATAAACTCGGTGGCAGGACTCACTTTCCCACCCCACCAAAAGCGCACTTGATCGTTGCCCAGGGCCCGCAACGTGCCATGATTTCATTCCGTTTGTTGTCCCATGCTTCTCGGGTTCATTGTGCACAGTTCCTCGCTGCATCCCCGTTGGAATCTAAAAGCACATAAATAAGGACAATCAACAATGCACTTGCAGCCAGTGCTGTCGACCGTCGTGGCTGGCTGGCTGGTTGGCTCGAGTATGTCTTCGGGAAGGGATTAATAATTCAACAAGACTTTACACCTTTCCTTCTACTCTCCGGTGAGCACTCGTGAAGCATCGAGACACTTTTTTTCTCTTTTATCTTCCGGCGATAGGGTTCTCGCCGCTCCTTATACAGCGATTTGCAATACGGCCACCTGTTTTCAAAGGAAGCACAGCTTCTGCAGTGACTGAGGAAAAATGGACCGAGCTTTCCAAATCGTTTTCGCTGCATCATTACACACATACGGAGGTCGTTTCCTTCTTTCTAAGAACAATTTATGAAGTGTTATGACCGAAGATGAAAAATACGTCCATGGCCCATAACCGTATCCGTATTTCTCTCTCCGTGTCTCCAACTCAACGGGCTATAACTGCACGCCAGGTGTCCATTCTTCCCGTTTGAAATGACGAATATTTCATTAAACGATAACAATCACTCCCAGCACCGACCGGGGTTGCAGCCATTGTTCATCAGCAGCAGCAGCAGCACTCGGCCAGTTTGTTGCTGCAGCTCGGCAGCAAGCAGGTGTGGGGAGAATGCAACTGGTGGAAAACGTTGTTACAAACGCCATTGTGTTGCCCAGGGAAACTCGAGTAGAGTGTTGAAGTAAATTGCAAAACCTTTTCTCATTGCAAACACACACACCCTTACATACAATCAGGCGCAAGTGGTTGCTGCGGGCAAATCCATCCAGCAGGGTTTTAGCTTTTAGCACAGATCGACCGAACCCGACCGACCGGGAAAACTCGGGAGTTCGGAAGTAATTTATTAGCCCGTGCCGCAGGACGGTAAGGCGTACGGTGCGCAGCAATAGTAGTGTCGCTGCCGACGGACGAAACGCAAACGAGTGTAATTGTTTCCGAACAAGGAAAATATTTTCCTAGCACTCGAAAACTCGCATTCGCAAGCATCATCATTGCCGTCGTCGGGTAGCCGTGGATGGATGCATAAAAGCGCCAAACTAATCTCTTTTCTTTCGTTCTTTTAGCTTAACGCCATTTCCTCTCCATTTTCCGGCAAAACGGTACTGAATGTTTTCTTTATCTGCATCTTTCCGCCCCCCCACCCTCCGAGCCACAGAAAGAGCATTGTGTTTTCTTGATAGGATTTTACACCTTCACATACACACACACACAGCAACGTGTTTCAAGTCAACCACAAGGACACGGACGAACGCATTTCGTTCATTTCGACAGAAGCGCCAAGTTTGCATTCGCTTGGGAAAGAATAATTTAACTTTGTCAAATGGGTGGAGAAGCGAGACCGGAGTGTTGGGGGGTTGGGGAGAGGTTTTCTTTTCGGAATCGTTGTTTCGCAGCTTTTGCTGAACTCTTTGCGTGAGTGCCGGGGTGGAGCATACTTTCAGGCGCATCAAGCAAGGGCGTAAGTTTGTGCACATATTGAAGGTTATTCTTGCTTACTTCTTGCACACATTGAAGTTGTTGATGAAGCGGAAGAAGAAACAATGGCGGATGAGGAGTTCCGCCCGAATGTGTCCACAGGGGAATATGACTTCACGAGCAATTCGTGCCAAACGCAGGAGTGGCTGGCTTGTGTCTGGTTGAAAATTGTCCCGAATGTGATGACACTCTCATGTAATACAACATCTTTTGAAACATTCTTCCACTTAACTATAAACCAGAAAACCAGCTCCCAGCCACACGTCTTCCTGGAAGCCAATTTTCTTCCCAAATGCTTTCTGTCCAACGTCTCGCCAGCCACCATGACGACAGGCTATTACGGTCGTCCCACTACCGTGAAGTGAGCTGGAAGTGTTGCGGAAAAAATTGTAAAAAGTTGACAGTTTCCCTGAAGCCACCCCCTTTTACACCACAAAACTTCCTGTTGGAGAATAGACGAACCGAAAGGCAAATATTCGCAGCAAATTCCCCCTGGTGATGGTGGCAAGCGAAACGAAACGAAACTTACCCTACACACAAACACCCCATACATTTACTCGTTGATTTGGCGCGTTTATGAACCGTTTTCCTTACTTTATTCTGACAAATCCAAAAATACTTCAAACCTCCCGTGCAGAGTCTGGCGAAAAGCGACTCCCCACCGATTGTCCCCCGAGGGAGAAGTGGGTGGCAGAGCAGACGCGTTTTCTCAGTTGACGTTTGGATTTCGTTTCCTGCAGAAGCTCGTTATTTTGTCATTCTTGCCATCAGCAACTACTACCACCAAGACTTTCTTTGCACTGCTTCAAGGACATTCGCTCTATTTTACATACTGTTAGGCACAAATTATTTATTTATTGCAATTGTATTCCATTCATTGTTGTACACGCTGCCTACGAAACCATTGCTTTCTTTTGTACACAAATCTCGAGAGCACCTTAACTACTACACAATGCCACAACAACACCGTCGGCCGCTTTTTGTTCGATGATACGTCCTAAAATACTTTATCGTAAAGTCTTCGCCAAATAGGCCTACTAATTAGCAATTACCCTCCAAGCGTGCACACCCCTGCCTTATCACACTCACGCAAGAAGCTTCCACGGCCTTACACCGCCTAGCCAGCGTACGTCTGCACCAGCTTGTTCCATTCCGAGGGGAAGTTTCGCTGCAAATGGGCTAATGTTTTCTTGATCTGGTTCATCTCCACCGGCGTACACTGTGGACAGGCTCCGCGAAGGACGAACGGTGCCAGGCCTGCAACCAAGAAGAAAAGCAATTATTTAAAGACCCTATTCGGGAAGGAGAAGTTGGCCGCCCCACCTAGCCCAACCAAGCACGGTAGAATAAATCAGTAAATCTATTAACTTTGCAAAGCAACCCACCCCATCCATCATCCATCGATTGCATAAATAATGCCCGAAGGCTTTTGTCGGCCGGTTTGTCAGATGCAAACCATCAACCGTTTAGTTTGTAACTGGCCCACTGGCCCACCCCACCCGGAAAGAACAATCTGTGAAATCAATTAGATTTTAATTGAAGATTTAATTACACATTAATGGTGAACAGTTTCTGCGAGTGAAAAATCATTACCACGCTTCGCATGGAGCCCAGTTGAGCCACAGTTGTGCGCCTGAACCGCTGCAATGTGAGAACGAATAGCAAAAATTCAAATGCTTTGCTCGCTTGCTCCGATCGCTGCTTAATGGAAGTAAATCAATCGATATGAAGCATCTGCCGCAAAGCGATCAACAGTTGCTGTCGGAAAGCATCTTGTGCACAAGGAGCAGAAGGAACACTCCCTATCTTCCCTTTCCTTCGCACCACAGAGACACAGAAAGGGAATGAATTATTTCACAAACACTCTGCCAGCGACACCACCCAAAATTTCTCGCTCTACAATCCAACACCAATGCTCTCTCCGACGGCTCGCAACCAATCTATCAAACCATAAATTATGGTTTGCGAGGTCCTAATGCGAACAATTTAATTAACAGCAACATTAGCAGTCTCCTCGATCGCTGCACCGGTTCGGGTGGGGCCGGCCGGGCGTCACCAGGGAGTTGTTGCAACAAATTGTTTGGCCAGTGCACAAACACACACGCACGCATTGCGGGGAATAGAGTCCTTGGTGGTGGCTGGTGGTAAAACCATGAAATGCGATGCGATGAATTATGTATAACCGCTGCCATCGTCACCGGTCGCCGTCATCGTCGTCATCGTCGTCGTCGGGAGGGACCCTCAGACACACACACACTCACCCACGCTCACACATTTCCTTTAATTGTGCATCGGAGGCAAAATATTTATTCTATGCTCGTCCGCCAACAGTTTCACACAATCAGGCCGGTACCGAGAGTCGCACCACGTCGACACGCACCGACGGCCCTGACGGCTGGACGAGTCTCGTGAACCGGGCACATTGCATTCGCATACCCGTTTCTAAAACGAGATCCCCCTCCCCCCCCCCCTTCACACACTTTCCCTCACTATGGTCACCCACCTCACACCCGCTTCCGTAAAAAGGGAGCCCTTAAAAGGTAGCAAAAATCAGGAAAACCTCTAACCACACGGCTAACCTTCGACGTTCGACCATTGAGGATTGGCCTTTGGGACCACCCACCTCCCACCGATACGGTCGAATTCCTTTATCGAAGTGTCATCAGCATACAAACGGTCATTCCTCCCTCTACCCCCCCCCCCTCCCCTCCCTTATCAGTGTGCGATTTAATTAGGTGTTAAAAGAGCGGTGTCGAATTGGTGGCGCGAACAAAAATGTCCCATAAATGTGACACAAAATATGTGCGCCACGGGGACGGTGCCTGTTTGTTGAAACAATACAGCATAAATATGCTCGTCCATCTACCAATAACCCCACTCCCCATACATCCACTCCCGCATGCGCTCATAAATCATTGACTTTGGAATAGAATTAATGTATTTTTGCATCTCATTATCAACAGGCAGGCACAGTTCAATCCGTTGCACCCCGGCTAGTGATAGTGGGTTGGGTTGAGTGGGTTGAGAGGGCCCCGTAGGTGTTAATTCGCGCTAAAGTGCAGTCTTAAATTAAATATTGTCACAAAACGGGCTTTAACAAACGGCACGTCGCGCCGTGCGAGGTCATTTGTCACGGTTTGTGCAAAACGGGTAAAATGTTATTTAAAATTATCTGATAATTAATAACGTAAAGCGGGGTGGAGAAGGGTTGGGGACGGGGTGAAACGAGCTGTGATAAAACAATTTGTGCTCACTGTGTGAAGTGACTCTTGGTTACGTGCAATTTTCGTTCATAAAATTAATTTCTTCAGCTGTAATGTTGTTACTGGTGCGCTTGACTCATTTAAGCCAATAAGAAATAATTGTTGCGAAAACAATTTCACTGAAATCGAAATGATTCGCTCGCTAACAACACACAACACGTCTCGGTGCGGTGTTTGTGGGGCATAAATCGCGTTTTATAACCGCTTATTGCATCGTTCGTTCGTTCGTTCGTTCGTTTCGCTTGGTGCTAAATCGTTTGACTGCTTTCAGAATTTACGAGCAATAAAATGTTTCAACACGCCACTGGCGAGCTTCTCTTTCTCCAGCTTTAAACAGAGGGCCAGTCCGCCTTTTTTCTTGCTAGAACCACCAGGCAGCGCTGCAATTGATTGAGTTAAAACGTTCGAACGCTATCACTAAAAGCTTCCCAAAGTCTCAACATTGTTCCGTTCGGTGCTGTTCAAGGGAAAAAGTTTTAGCAACGAAAACGGAGCAAACGGCACCGGGACGAGGACGATCGAACGGACGGTTTAGAGCGAGCAATAAAGTCATTAGGAAGCGGCCAGTGCTAACCATGCTAAACCATCTCATGCTTGTTTTCAAAAACCACAAAAACCGTGCAATTAGTGCTTCTCAAATCTCTATTTGTGTCTGTGTCCATGTGTGTGATTGTGAGATTGTTGAGTGTGCTTTTTGCGAACGAAACATTTCACTTTCAAGTCAACTGCAACCCTTACCGAACGCTTTGCAGACTTGCGGGCTTTTGGTCCGACTCGTCTCAGCTCCGTTTGGCCAACTTTCAAAAAGTCGCCACCAACTTCCTCCCAAAAGACAAATATCTTTTATGGTGTGAAGAATAATAAAAAAAGCATCGCATCAACGAAAACCCAACACAAAACTCCATAAATCGGTCAGTGCGCATCGTCCGAACGAGCAGAAGCGGTTTTCCCCAAGAAGCCCCAGCCCCTCGCTAAACCAAAACAAAAACACTCAAAACCACAAACCTTTCTGCTACCTTCTTCTTCCGCCACAGAGATCGTTCATCTTGAGTTGCACTTGCCGTTGGCTGCACGTCTTTCTCTTTTCAAACACACACACCCTTCTAGCCACTTTATCTCACAACAAATGGACCACCAAACCCTTGTTCTAGTGTCCCACTCCTTGCTCCTTCGGTTCCCCTTCCACGCCCAAGTGGATGAACGTAATTATCATTTTAATTTTAATTAAGATCGCTTTTGTTTCGGTGAGCTTTTTTCCGCTCAGACAAACAAACAAAGAAATACAGCCTTCGTCGAAATGTGGTAAAAAGAAACACCCCGGATTTGGGCAAAAAGGCAGCTCGATGCCCTAAAAGTTTCCCTCTGCTGCGTTCTCTCGTTCGCCTTTTCCCAGCGGCAACAAAGTGATGCTTGCTTGTATTTCCACTGCCTAAAACGATACATTATGCTTCCCCGTTGCGACGACGATCACCTTTCGCACCCCTCCCGAAAGTATGCAAACGGCATTGCACTGAGGTGCTGCTCTGTTCAACGTCTTTCGTGTTTCGTGTTGCGCTCGTTCGTTTGGTCTTCTCCGGTTTTCGGTTAGGTTGCACTTTTCCAACCAAGTTCAGAGCGGGTAAGTTGAAAGCGTTGTTTAATTAACGAACAAAACGAACTGCTTAAGATGGGCGATTTTGAGCGGCGCCAAATTCAAATGCTTTCCCTCATTTCGCCCTTCCATCAGACAGTACGGTAAAACTTTCAATCAATGCTAGGGCAATGGGTACGTCCACTTTTCGTTTCCTGTTCCTACTTCTGCTCCAAATCAAAAACAAAACTTTAAACAAAACCTGAAATAGTTTGCAGCTCTCTGGCGCAATTGGCAGAGTCTTTTTTTCCTCTTTGCAGTGACCTCCTTTTTGTGCTGTTGGTCTGTGGGTCGTACTTACTCTTGAGGCGCTTTCCCACCGGATCGCACGGTACCTCGCCAAGGGCACATTTGAGCTGGCGCATCAGGTACCGCTTGTCGCTGAGCGCTTTCTCGAGCGCCTCGTCTGAAACCTGCGTCCGGGCGGTGGTGGCAGTCGATTCGGCGGACACGGCGACCATCCAGACCAGACACAAACCGATAGCCAGCCAGCATATGCTTACCGCGCTGCGACTGCTGACCTGCTTTTTCGCCAAAAAACCGGGTAAATGTGACCGCAAAACGTGAACACGATGAATCGGATGTCGCGTGGATGAAAGAGAGAGAGAGAGAAAAAAGAGCAAACATAAATACCGGACCACGAAAAAGGGTAAAGAAAGACGCAGCGAGAAGGGGTTATTATGCAGCATAATCGCAAACGAAACGGCGCAAAAGTAAAAGGCAATCAGAAAAACAATCCAACCGAAAAGGGGAGCGAAGAAAAGGGAAAGCTCGGCTGGCGCCGGCCGGGATGACGGTCGGGTAATGATGGGTAAAGCGAACGATAATCACACACACACACACACACACACACACACACACACACACATATATATACACGCCACGGCATACCACGGCTGCTCCACCCAATCAAACACACCCTTGTATTCTCCACGTGGTTGGAATCAGCCCCTTACAAAAATCCTCGCCATTCATCTTTCGCTTTTTTGCGGTTTTGCCTTTTGCCGACCACAAAGGAGAACGGGTGGGTGGATGGGTGGTTAGATGGTGGGCTGTGTGTTTGTTTTTGCTCTTTTATGTCTTTATCATTTCGCACAGCCACACAAAAGCGCCATATTCGATTATGTAACGGATATTACTCACCTTGCTAGTGGTCTTTTGCATTTTGTGTGCGTTTCGAGGAGATTGCAAAAAGCGGGAAGATCACAGAACCACCTTCTTGTTGGGGAGGGGGAGCTCTGTCAGCAAAAGGCCCTTGGGTTGCTGTGACTACGAAAAAGGCAAGTTTGGTCTCCACGTGCTCCCTGGGATGAGATAATGCTGGTCGGGCGAGTTGCTATAGTGACGACACGCGGGGACGCTATTGTGTAACTGTCAGTGCAGCGAGTCGACTTTCTCCTTTGATGGACACCTTTCGATTTCGTTGTGCCCTTTTCTTTGTCACCCGGCTGGTTATAGTGCGATAAGTGGGCCGAGATGTCGCAACACTACCTGGGACTTTGATTACGAGGACTCGACGCGAACGTTGGCCAGAATGAACAGGAACTGGCTAAAGTGTTTGTGTTACACTGGATTCTGGCTCTTCACTAGACAATTTTCACCAACAAAAGGAAAATCAAACAGTTTGCCTTCACAACGTTGACGATCGAAGCACGCGTGTAACGACACCGAACGATCGAAAACTAGAAATGACGACGACGTGCCTGATGCAGCCCGTCGAAACCGCCACAACTCGACCCGAGTCTCGTTGGAAGGCAAACAAAAAAACACATACCCGTAGAGTGGGAGATTGACTACCCGTGAGAAAAGATAGTTGGCCGCCCGTCTTCTCCTGTCTCCCTCTAGCCAACTGCGATCTTGCCAACCGTTGATGATTTGTTGCGGAGTAGACTGTGCAGTGCGCAAAGGTAACCGCCGCCTAATAACAGCTACACGTGCGTACAGCAAGACGTCAACAAGAGAAAGAGAAAACAGGAGGAAAACAGGGTGGAGGTGGTGGGTAATCAGTTTCTCACTTTTGCTTTCCTACGCACTATGCCGCCCTCTCCCCTGTAGGTTTCACACTTTCCGGTGCATTGCACTGCACCTAGAAGCTGTGGCTGGGTGTTTGTATGCGTGACTGTATTAAAGTAACAGCCTGCTAGATATTGGAGTTGCAGCTTTATGACGACAAAGCTCACCAGACACACAGTACACCCGCGGCGGTTGCGACACCGGCGCCTCGGGTTTTTACCAACCAAGTGACATGGACGCGTCGTTCGCGGAGGTTGCTTTTGGGGCCATCAGACCCAGCAGGGCTGTAAGCAGTAGGTAATTCCGAATTGCAATTTGGCAATACAGATCATACCTCAAGCGGTTGACCGAGTAACATTTCAACAGGTCACACTCTTCTCTCTCTCTCATTTTCTCTCTCTTTCTCTCTCTCTCTTTTGCATGCTACCCAAATTGACCTTATTTTTGTGGTTGGTGAGAGTTCCTCAAGCCTTCAGAGGGTAATATCTAATTAAATCAAAACCCGTGGCTTAATTTCTCCACAAGCCTACGCACATTAAATACATAATCTCACACAACCCACTTCCACCAAGTGCTTCACTTTTTTACCCGGTTCCCAAATCTCTTGAACAACTTTTTCTACCCACCGTGGTGCGGCACGACACTGCCAGACATCCCACATTACAGGACGATTATTTTCATCGAGTCAACTCCCTCCCGTCCGGGAAATTCCGTCCTTCTCGAGGGCAAACAAACAGCACATAAGAAACCGTTTAAGAGGATTAACCGAAAAGAAATCCCCCCGGGGACCACTTAATAGGGGATTACAACAGACTGGCACCCGACAGAAATTATGGTTACCTCTGCCGACAGTCACACATACACACACACCCACACCGGTGTATTGGTGGGTGGCAGGATATACACACAGATACTCACACACAAAAAAAAATTGTTCTCCTCATGCTGCGGGAGGTTCTGGCAGATATTTCTGGGCACAACAAATCCTAGCTTGGGATATTTATATATGTGTCACGCGGACGGTAGCAGACAGCGAGAGGACGAACGATGCCCATCCCTGGACAGTGGGACACAGGGTAGAGAAAAGACCTCGCCGAGGTGGCTGGACTGGGATGCTTTGCCCCGGATAAACAAAATTATGGCGCCAAAAGTGAGCAGTCCGGAGGTACAGAGACACGGAGACGCGCGGCTAATGAGATTTTTATAACATAATTTATTTTACCATCCGATGCATACCTTCTCCAAGGTCCAAGGTTCGCCACTGGTGCGAGACGAAGCCTTAAAAATACAAACACACAGACACAGCCCCACCACTGCAACGGTTCAAGGGCTCGGTTACTTGCAGCAGCAACAGTAGCAGCAGCGCGTTAAGGATCCGCTTTTAGTGGGAAGCAAATTTAATTGTCATGTTTATGAAAAGCTTCTTCCACCGTCCAGCATGGAGACTGGGGGTGCACCCGAGTGGTTGGGTGCATTTCGTCACTCAATAAATCGGATTTGACACACTCACACGCTTTCGCCGGGAGCCGGGAGATTTTACACGGCTTGTGACAATCTATCATGCCATGGTGGTTATTTCATTTTCAGCGGGGTGCGTAATTATGCGCTGTAAGACGGCCGGCCACAACAACAACGACCCGCAATTTGCATTAAAATACCTCTGCGTTTCCCGGTCGGAGGATAGCAAAGTGCTGTCAGTGAAAAAAAAATGCTTTTCAAGCGATTTTAACGCGGTGCAAAGTGATTTAATGGCGATGATTTATTGAATCGATTATTACTATTCGACGGGAGAGGGGGACCAATCAGCTTGTTCAACAAAGCTCGATGTAATTAAGCTCAAAATTTATCACAAAGTCCTTTTTTACGCAAAACAACATTAAATTCATTAGAAAAAAGCGCACCCCAACGAAGGGATCCATCTCGCCTTACCGCCCTTATCCGGGGAGGATCAAAAGTATAATAATATGTTCAAGCCAAAGCCATACAATTCGTTTACAAGCGGAATTAATGGCAGCGGCATTGGGCAGGGATTTGCCAATTCCGATCCGACAATATCCCGCCCGATCAGTTAATCATGGCTGGGCACGCAATACCTCCCTTTTTCACCCTTTCCCACTGCACGAGCTTGACTGTATTTCGAGGTTATGTCATGTGGCCACCGACCACCGTTGCTGTTAAATTGTTCGAATACGAACATTTCTCCTCTTCTGCCAGCAATAATATCTGGCCGGCAAGGATAAAATTTTAATCAGTGTTCAGTGAATCGGTGCAGGAAGTGACGCAGGCGGATGGGAAAGCGAGCTTCGTGAATTAACGACAGATAGATGTACATTTTTTCACCCTGTACGTTGCTTCTTTTTTTGACTGAGTACTCCTTTACCCCCGTTGTGTTTTGTGTGGGTATGAATTTTAATAAATATTAAACGTATCTTAATCGAGGATTAATCGACCGTAAGCCCACTCGGTATCGGTTCGGCGTTTTCCATTGCGAGCGTCGCTTTCCCTTTCCCGCGCTTCACCGGGACGCACCGAAGCTGCGTGGGAAATGCTGCACTTGCATTGCGCCAGCTGCGGCAACATACAGCGCGTGTGGTCTTGTGTTGGTTTGGCACTGCCCTCTTTTATCGACACTCCACTGAAAATTGTCATCCGGAGCACTCGCTCGGTGGCAGATGGCGCACGCTTTTGATGATTATTATCCAAACCTGCTCGCCTGTAGTTCACTTGCGGGTTGCGCAAAACCGACTAACGGTCGCGTCCTCGGACGATTACACAATTACTGAATCGAGCGCTACCACTGTGCCGCTCGTCTGTTTGTAGAAGAAGTGTAAGAACTTTAAGATAACGCACCATCGGCAAGTACGGCTTCCGGGGGGAGAGAGACACACACATGCTATAATAAATATTATCTCCTTCCATCACCGGTTCACCCATCCACGCCTAGCTTGGCGTCGTTTTTAATCGCACCCCAGCCCACAGCCCATTTTAATGCACCGGAAAACTGCTGGATCGTCACCAGGCCAACACGCACAAATCCATAAATTAATTTCTCAATGGGCCATTAGGTTTCAATTTGGCGGATTTATGCATCCATATTTAATTACGTGTTAGTATAATTGAGCAGCAGAACCTTTTCAGTCGGATCGGACGTCTCGTTCTATAGTGCGCTTTACTAAACCTACCTCCCCCCCCTCTCCTGCCTCGTGGGTGCAACTAACTGTCGAACGGGACAGAACTTTTACCCCTCTTTCCCTAAGCAACACCAACAATGCATAACAGCTCAACAGTTTGATCGAAATCAATTACACCCATCCAAGCGGGCGGGCGTCGCCATTGCACCAGTGCTTTCGTCGGCTCGTGGGAAGCTTTTTTCTCGCCGCCTATTTCAATTCAATTACAAGCTTTGATCCACATGCAAACAGGCGATGCAGCAACCCAAAAAAGGCACGCTACTGCGCACTACACCAAGGACCGCATTCGAATGGAAATGACGTCATGTGTCATGTGGTGGACGAAGCGAAATACTAATTACCCACCTCTGCGTCTAACGGTCGTCGTGGTCAACAATTTGGCTGCTAAACACCATTACGACAAAGCTACCAAGAAACGGAGAGACTTACGAGGTTTACGAGGTGCTTACTGCTGCCTTGACCTTTACCTTCAAAGCTGCCGTACGCGACTTAACGAGCGGTGCGGTGCATTTAAATAACCTTTACTTTTACAACTCGTCAACGATTCCATTTAAATGTGCATATTAAAATGAGTTATGCCTACGAAATACGGGCCGCATTTCAAGACACAAAAAATTCAATTTATCCCCCTCTCTCACACAAAGCAACAAAGCACGCCCGTACCGTATATTGCCCCCTAACTGTCACTAAATTGCCATTCGAACGATTCGATGACGATGATTCGCGCCCATCGCAAATGGGGCTTTGGCGGGCAAAGATTTGCAATCAACAGTGGCGAATTTCGATTACCCCGCCGAAACACCCATGTGGTGTTCATTTTATCTGCACCCTTTTATCCCTTATTGCTGAAACGCTGAGCCCATCTGCCGAGTTGTTCGAATTTGCTGGAACGATGTGCAAATCGCTTTGTGTCAGTTCCATGCTCCGAAAAGCTTTCATCCCAGCTTTTATCGGGACGGGTCCGCTCGGTGACACATTCTTCCACCTACCCAGGGACATCAAAATGACTGCATTTTAATCACATCTACAAAACGGCGGGACTACAGCGAGTGGGTACGGGGGCAGTACACCGTATCACGTGGGGCAATAAACAATGCTAGTGCGGCGTTACAAATAGATGAGCGCCAACTGCGGCATTTACGCGACACATCGACGATGGGTAAGGTTTGGCCATTAAAATCGCATAAGCACCGGGCAGACCACCACACTGACAATGCTGTCGACGAGTGGAGGAGTTAGTTTGCAACATTACAACTGCTCGGCACAGTTTTTCTTTTTCCCCGTACACCGAAAATAGATGCAAGGCCGGATGTCCATCTGGTAGCCGGAATTGTGTTATGTGCCGCATTTCGGATCAGTAGTAGTTTCGTCCAAGCCCAGCCGTCCGATGGACGAGTAGTAATGAGCATGGCCTGGGGGGCTAAAAATAAATGAAATTTTCCACACCATTATCGGAACCATTTGGATTCTTCCTGGAATGTCGGTGAGTGAGAGAGAATCGGAGAGAGATAGAGAAAACGCACCTAAATGCCGAGCCTCTGGTTTCGACACAAGGGTTGGAGCTGTGGAATGTTGTAATCAAAATAAAGGTTTTATTAAATTACATACACGCAATTCGGATTAAAGCACGGATTAAAGGAGAAACTGGGGATTGGGCTGAAATCAGAATCCGTCACTCGAAGCCAGTCGGCACTGGTTGGGCACTGTTTCGGGTGTTTCGTTTTGCTGCACCTCAATTACGTTATCACACCCTCCGAATTGCCCAAAAACCAACCCGACGGCTCAAATATGTAAACCATTCTGACATAGATTAATTTGCCGCCACCTTTACATCGAGAACCTGGTGTTTGACAGGATTAATTGGTTCGAAAAAAGGGATGCAGCAGCAACGGGGGAAGAACAATTTTTCACACGTTCGCTCACAGACACACTCACACACACACACACACACACACCATTAGAAGCTACTTTCGCTTTAAAGGCAATCAACTCGGCGGCTCCCATCTTCACGGCACGGTGGAAAACCCCGGGCAGATCCCCGGCAAACGCCCG
The DNA here is from genome assembly GCA_000349105.1 of Anopheles epiroticus. Lineage (NCBI taxonomy): Eukaryota > Metazoa > Arthropoda > Insecta > Diptera > Culicidae > Anopheles > Anopheles epiroticus. The sequence goes on from KB669725.1 coordinate 79,652, forward strand.
TTTGATTGATAATGGTGCCGCCGACCGGGCGCGCCCGCCCAAGAGTTGCCGGGGTAACTTCTCACATTTGAATAATGTTCCGGCAACGGTGTTCCGTGGACCTTCAGGTTGCGCCGGCGGTTCAAACGCATCACTCACTTTCCACCTTTCGCACAACCCATCCTTCCTTGTAAAAGCTGGCCCCGGGGCTAACACAATGATCATATTAAACACATTTCGTGAGGAGCTTTGGGTTGAGCGTACCATGTGTGTCTCTCGCCATGATCGGGCGATTTTTACGCCAATTGAGGGACAGGTGGGACAACGGAAAGGAAAAGCTCTCTCACACACACACACACACACACACAGACCAAAGAAGGAAAAATCGCCGAAGAAGACCGCCAAAAGACCGAACGCAGGAAAAACAACTGTGCCACGGTGACGTACTAATGATGGTTGTGTTGTTTTTTGATGTGACTAATGGCGTTACTTGAGCACACCCAGGATCTCTCTCTCTCTCTCTCTCTCTCTCTCTCTCTCTTTCGTGCTAAAGTTGGACGGAAAGGCGTTATCCTTTCTCGGGCCATTTCCCGGGGCCTTGCCAGACTACACTATTAATGATATTGCTCGTACTACAAATGCTACTTTCTCTACTCACGGGTAACAACTCACGGCAAAGCCCCGGGACCGAGAGTTGGCGCCCTTCACGTTCGTTTCTTCGCTTCTATGCTTCTCTGCTGCATGCACAGTTTTGAAGAATTTAATTGAAACACCAGCATTATGCGAAAATTGATGAACAGCAGAAAACGCACTGTTGTTCGCGTGGTACAGCTTTCAAAATAATAAGACAAGACCATTTGCTTTGTTTGCGTTTGCTGTGCGTCCCCTTGCTGCCTGTCAAATAGGATAATTTCTGTTGAAAAATGCATAACTGTTGCAAACAGTTCAGTGGGAGAGTGAGAGAGAGAGGAAGAGAGGATAACCAGGAAGTTAATACTTTTTGCTTCGGTTGCGGGGAAATGTTTTTCTTTTCATCTTCTCATGAAATCATGTCGAAGCAATCCATTAGGTTTACCTATGTATTATTTAGTTGTTGAAAGTATTCGAATGAATCGTATTTTAGCGTGAATAACAACCTGTTGAATATAACGACGTCCCTCTCCTCCCCTCTCCTTCACCAGACTTGTGGTAATTTTTTTTGGTAAAAGGTTTTTAATTACAATACTTGGTCATATTTCATAGTTAAACCCTTTATTTTTATGTATGTAAGTAAGTATGCAAGTTAGAAAATAATTACTTAATTAAAATTAATTTCATATTAGAACTCAACTATTGAATTTGCATAAACAAAATATAAAGAATGTTCGAATTCTTTGGTATAAGTACCATGATAGGTACACAATTTCAACTATACTAACTCTACTGAATTAAAATATCAAACTGAAATTAATGAACTACATCATGCATTAAATGATCCATCTCTCATTGGCCACCCTGTGTCTTTCCGTCGCAAAACAACTTCCTAACTGAACGTTAAAGTCAAGTGCAGGGAACTCTCACCAGTCTTCACTTTCATGCTTAATTTCGGGCACGATTGATTCGAATCTCGCTTCCCCTACCACGAACCACATTCATTCAGTCACCCACCTCCCTTTCGCTCTTAATTCTTGATGTAACAAAAAAGCGTCCAGGTGGAATCGAAAGCGTTACACTAAATTGCATTAAGCACGCCAAGCGGTTTAGCAGCAGTACATACCGTCCGGTAACGCTGCGATCCGATAGCAATCAAATTGAAGTGTATTTACGAAGAAAATGGTTAGCCGGTTCACTTCAACACTAGCTGGCAGTGGCACCACACCATTCTCTTTTTTTTGCTGCCACTCGATGACTCCAGCCTGACGGGCGGACGTAAGGATGTAAGGACTCTGTGTCCACCGAGCAGGAGCGTTCAATGTTCCTCTTCATTTTGAGATGTAAATCAATTTCTTTGAACAGAAGACATTCACCACAATTGCATCACTGTTTGTCGTCGACCGAGGCTAGACACTGTAAAAGCAAATGGCAGCAAACCGGCAGAATGGAGCAAACCTCAAGAATTGATTGCTTGTGCCAAGCCACTTTTGCTTAATGAATCGCCCGAAACAAGGTGTGTACGTGTGTCGCATTTCCCGGGCCGCGTAGTTAATTTTATAGTTCAATTAATTACTCACCACTCGTCGCCATCTCCCTGACTTGGCAAAGTTCTCACTATGTGTCTCCGTGTGTGGTGACTGCCCATCGCCTCCCACCACTGCAAGATTGACGTTTTGTAATCGAAAATTAATTTTACATAATCACACCATCAATGACTGTCACGGAAGTGCTGGAATGCCCTGGAATCCACCTCTACCTCGGTGCCGACGTGTTCACTGCGTGAGAGTGGACATGTAATTGTTACTGTTAACAATCGAATCAACAGCGGCAAACAACCGGTCTTCCGATTTCTTGGACAACGTGTGTACTCAGTCAACACAACCGGCCGGCCGTTTCTAACCGCAAGGACTCGCCCCCGGCTACTCGTACCCTCATCCGAAACGATAAGACGTATGATCATGTTTGGCGAGGAGTTAATCTACACCATTGCGCCATCATTCTCCCTCTTTCTCTCTCTCGCTTTGCAGTTGGTTCGATAAAACTACAACTTCCGGCGATAAGGAGTGCGAGCGTAGTTCAAGTTTCAAGAAAAGGATTCGAGGGTGTACGATGTGTGTTTCTGAAGGCGTTTCTAAGCCGGTATAACACAACGATGCAAATGTTGACTTATGCTAAAATCCCTAACGCTTTCCCAACCCGGGAGGAAATAATATGTGCCATACACTTCATCACCTTCGCATTTCCTTCCGTTTCGTTCCGTTCCGGACACTTCCGCTTCCACATTTCTCCGTACGTTCCCTTCCATGTTTGTGGTGTTCGGTTTCGCAAACAGTGTTCTCATAACCGAGAAGAGTGCCGCCCAGCAGAAAAAGCCACACGGAAGCATCTTCGATCGAGCTTCAACAGCTTTGCCCCCATCATCTCGATGCGTGTTCGAACTGTCTTATCCTCTTCAATGAAACTCCCTCCACCCCGTTGGAGAGACGGAAGTTTAAGACAGTAGAATAATAATGTTTACGAAGGAGGAAAGTCTTCCGATCCGCACAAACACGTGCACTCACAACCGCCTTAACACTTCCGTCCACTGCCGACACGAGCTAAAGCTCTTTTCCATACGGTAACTATAAATCGCATTTAGTCTACTAATCCCTTTCACAAACCCCTTTGCGTACGGAGGCCGTGTCTATCCCGCAGTGGGTGAAAAATGTGAACAATCATTATTCTCTACTAATTGGAAAAAAGGAACAAAGGGTTTCCCGGGCCCTGGCCGAGCGATTAAGATGCTTCTGCTAAGCTGGCACAAGAGCAGTCGGGTGGTTCTCTGATTGTTGAATCAGAATTACCGAAACAATCCTCTGCGCCGTTGTAGAGTGCTTCAAGGGATGATGTTTTAAAATTAAATAAAGAATAGCCGCCAGCCCTCACTCGAGCGATAGTGCAACACGGCCACAGAGCGTGCAACAGCATTTTCTCATAATCCAACTAGACTGCACGCCCCAAAATCAGCAGCCCAGAGCTGCCAGAAGATGGCCCACGGACATGCAAAAATGCTAATATGCTTTCCCACCTCCAGCAGCACCATCCTGCGGGACGAGAGTGTCAAATTTTTCACCGCAAAACACGTTCCACCTTACCCGCAAACTGTCCCTCGACGTTTGCCAAGAAGTGTGAAACTTTGTCCAAAGTGAGTGTAATAGAATTTCAAGCAGCCGGCAGCATTCCCAGTAAACAACAAGGGAACGCCGCTCCGCCGACGAGGGACATTGTGTTGGAGTCTGCAAAATGTAAGATTTATTCACCCTCTCACGCGCCCGCACCTTCATGGACTTGTGGCGCCGTGGCTGCAGTGTCTTCTGTGCAGTTAATAAGATTTTATGAAAGTTTGCACTTTACCAGGGCGTGCAGCAGAACGTAAACGGAAGCGTTTAAGCGAAAGACCGACGCCGCTGGCGTCAAGGACTTACCGGGAAACTTTCCACCCCCGAAACGGATGGGCGAAGCAGTAGAAAAAACACACACTCTCCACTAGCAAGCTGTGATAAATAAAAGACAACTTTCGAGACGATTAGTAAACGCGTTCGCCCCGAAGGTACATCGTGCGACAACGAGACGACAAGCGCTCGAACCTTAATATTCGTTCGGTTCGATGTGCATAGCGTGGTAAACTTTATCGGAGCGAAACACTATTTAACTTCGTTATCGCTTGCCTCTAATTTCCTATTCAGCTCAATTTTTACCTCACCATGAAGGGCACCATAAAACGGAGTTCTTTAAAGGTAATGGACTGAGCGTCACCCATAATTAATACAATAGTTTTCATTTGCGGGCTGCTCGGTGCCGCACGGTGTCATTAAAAACAAGCAGTGTGCACCCGTCGGTGGCCAGCGCTAGCGTCCCTTTCGACAGCCGCAAACTGGAAATGGAAATCTTCTCTCTGTCGTAAAATTTCTAATACACTTCACCCAACCCGACAGGCCGCACGACTGCGTACCACAAATGCACCGTTGGATCCGTTGGATGTAGGATTAGAAGAAATGGTAGAATTTCTCATACAACAACACAAACACTGCAAATGTGTAATGAAAAGTCATATAAAGTGTGTTTGTGCACCAAGGGATGAGATGGGGGTGTGTTTTTTTTTTTTTTCGTCCTGTAATAGTAAAAAAGGCGCCCTTCTACGACACATGTCGACCGCACACGAGACTGGCACGTGTTTTTTGCAAGGACAATGGCCGGCAAGATAGTGAGATGCTGCCCCAAGCATGCCGAGCATGCCGCCCGCAGTGATGAATACTCCCACAAGACATGACACGCCAACATGCGAGAACTCCACTGCTGTTTATGGTCGTTCTTTCGTTTTGGGGCTTCAGAGATAGAAAAAAGGGAGCTTCCACACATGAGCAACGATGGCCGGGGAAAAACTAGTTACGTCTCATTCACACGCACTTCTGTGTTCCTCCGACCATGGCGTTGGCTCGCTCCGAAAGTGCATATTTGGATTTATCTGCCCCATTTATGGGGTCGTGGGATGGAGGAGTTGGGCATGAATGTTTCATCTTTTCATTTCCACCATGCGACGAGTTTTACGGGTCTGGGCAGTGCCAAAAAGAGCAAACCAAAACACAAGCACCGAAACGCTAACCCCCGTTCGAAACATCCCCAGAGTTTACTGCTGCAGTCCGAAGATGTGGATTCCAAAACTCATCTTTCAAAAAGAAATCTAAATAAAACTGACCCCCAACTAGGGAACGATGTTTTGCAGCAGCATTGAGTCAAGCACGGTCAATCGTTTTGGGGTTATAAAACCTTTCCGAGGCCTTCTTTTACAGCCTCAAAGCTTCCACAGTTTGCGTCTGAGGTTTCCTTTTCTATTTTCAAATGTGCCTGTGGCTGTAAATGCTCGATTGCATGACGGACACGCATTACGATGGGCTGGTAAACTATTTTTCTTTCGTTTATGAACTTCTTACGGATCAAATTACGAGATAAGTACTGGCATAAAAATGGTCGGCGGCAAGGCAACGTAGGCCAAGACGATGAGGGAAGGAAGGAAGAAATTCATTAGCGCTAGTTAAACTAAACATATATTGTGATTGCTGGAGACTCGACGAAACGACTCGTCGGACAACACAAAGGGTAAACAGTATCCTTCACTTCTCTACTGTTCGCCTCGTGGAAGTAAACAGTGAGAAAGGGAAGGACAGTTCAAGCGCATAAAAGAACTACTGCTAACCTCGGCTTTTCCTAACAAGAAAATTGATGTAAAAACCTCTCTTCTATGTAAATTCCACCTTGCTTCCTTCCGTCTGTTGAAACTGCACGCGCTAGATTAGACGCACTGGCACACTTCACTCATGAGGCTGGAAAGCAGACATGTGAGGGAGCTCATACCTTCCTCCACGTTGTTGTTTCATGTCTCCACGAAAAACTTTTATCGGTTGTGTGCAATGAAAGCAGTAGAACGGCAAAAACCACACACAACACACACACACACACATGCGTCAACACAGTCCCAGCGCACACATGTCCGCGCCAAACGGCAAGGAAGGAAGGAAGGAAGGAAGAGAACAAAGATGTCAACAAAGTGATTGTGCTTTTCCTGGCATTTCATCTTTTCGCATCCGCTTCCGGCTGCTGCCGGTTTGCTCCCTTTATCTAATCGTACCGCCCGTGTGTATATGTGTGTGTGTGTTTGTAAGAAGGAGGTGATGGCAACATGTCCGGAAGATAGTTCCAGGAGCTGCCAACGAGATGCGCCACGTGAAATGATACTTTATTGCGTTGAGAAGTTGCCTAATTTCCGTTGCTAAATGCGCGCCTTTTTTGTGCGGTGTTGCGCTCGGTTTGCGACATTGTCGGTGTACGACGATCTGATGGGTGCACATTCCGGTGGTGCTTCCTTTCAAACCAATTAGAACTAGTTGCTTAAGTTCGCCGCTATTACGCTGCTCATGCAAGGCACGGCAAGGGTGAAGAGTAATTTGTGCGCCTTATTAAACAATTTAGAATCTATTGTTGTAACACTTTAAAGACGTTAAAGCTTGGGAAGGTTTGTAATTTTTTAACATCTACTGTAAGTATCGAGAAATATAAGTTTTAAAATCGAGGTTTCTTATCTTTACAAAGAAGTAGCTGCAATACAAAATTTATAGATTTACCATTATTTGTAAATGTAAGCTTTTTCTTTTTTGCAGGGTATACCATAAGAAAAGTCTCGTAAACGGTACAATCAAAGTTCACATAACACTTCATAAAAACAGTTCATTACAGTTACATCTGGCAACTGGCCTTCATCAAGCCATTTATGAAACATTGTTTAGGTGATTTTATTTTCACTTCTGCTTCAGTGCCTGCATTACGCGTTCAGAAATATTCATCTATTGAGAGCATCGAACAAAATAAATGTATCCTTAAGTAAAATATATTTCCAAAGAATCGTCACTCAACGCTCAATGTCTCAAGTCTAAAGAGCTTTCATCGCCATGGTAACCTTCGCAAAATGATTCACACCGAACCAATAAAACAGAAACCTCAACCCATCAAGCAATAACGACATTAAAACACACACACACACACTCACGCACACATGAGAGATACATGCTCATGCTCAGCCGGAATGGAAATAATCAACAACCATTACTATTCAAATCCACTACCCCTAACCTGCCAGCCTGTCACTGTCGGCAGCCTGATGAGTGTTTGCACATTGTATCATCTTCAATATTTTGACAATAATGCCTCGAATGTTGTTTGATGTGAAACGTGCCACCGAATGCTTTTGGCCGCATTTTCACACATACAGACTGACAGCGCGCACACACACACACACACACATGTCAGTAACCCAGCTTCTATCTAATCCGTTCGTGCCTTTTACATTTTCTTTCTTTTGACACAGCGCTACAACGAAGGAAAAGACAGAAACTCCATTTTCCAGCAGAACCGACAGTCCTTTTGTTCATTTTTCTTTTCCTGTCCCATCACCTCCTCCTCCCACCCATTCTCCTCCCACTAACAGTGAAAACCGGGCAGGCATCGTCGTGTCGGATGCCGGTATGAAAATGCATGTAAATTGACTGGTAGGGCGGATCTGCATGACAACCGGTGTCGGAATCGAACCATGTGTCGACGCTTTACCTCCGAAACCTCCGAAAAAAAAAAACTGGCGAGTCCCGCTTACGGCAGCTTTTGCGAAAATCGGAAAAGCTGTGAATCAGCTTTAATTCCATCCTTCGGCTTGGAGGATTTGGGAAACAGCGAAAAGCAAAGTGCAAAAAAATGGAAACAGCTAGATAAGAGACCAATAATCGAATCTACGCTCGAGCACGGACCGGAACGAAATGGACGCCAATTGCTAAGTACCGACAACGGTACTGGCGAACTGGGGGAGGAGGTGAAAACGAATGAAATTGTTGAGAATTTTTAAAGCAGGCTCACCCGTACCTTCTTATCTCAGAACAAGGGGTTAAAGATCGTTCGGGCTGGCCAGGGCGGGGGCCACCCGTCAGTTGGCATAAAGTGACAATCGAACCATAGTCCCTTCCCTGGAGGACCGTGTAACGAGTCCTGTGAGTGTCTGCAATCGGTGCGAGATCATAAGATTCCGATGAATATAAATGTGTGTGCCGGCAACGATGGACCACCCATCCTGGGCGTGTGTGCATGTGTGTGTGTGTGTCTGTATCCGGTTTTGTGCCGAACGATAACGAGCGAACTTTGCCGTTTTGTGGATTATCCTTGTGGAATCTTTCTTCCCCTTGGCCTCCCTGCTCGAGTGGCGTTGCACAAAGGCAGGAAGAACTCGTGGAGGGTGCTCTCGAATGAATGTATGGATTTTCGGCACTGTATTGAATATGTATTATCATCCCTTATATTCCTGTTTATACGGTCCAATTGCTGTGACAATTGCTCGGGATTTGCAGCGACGAAACGGACGGAACGCACCACCAAACAAATGCTCTTTCGGATTGTCTTAACAACATTGAACGGGACCACCACCGATCGCACTGCTTCACCCTGGGATCGGTTTTTCATCATTGCTTACATAACCTTTTTACAAAACGCATCCCACCAACCATTACCCTCCCCCCCCCTCCCTCACTCTACTCCAAACAAAATGCAACAGGAATCGAGCACCCGGTCGGCGAATAGTTTCAATTCCATCTGTATTGTGTATTGTGCCATCATTGAAATTCCAACATAACATGAAAAGTTTGCTCTGTAAATACTGTATCAGCAGTGCCGAACGGGGTGAGCTTTGGAGCAAAAATTAAACCACACTGCAATCTCCGATGCGACCGCAACCCGTAACAGACGCTTTTCGATCAATGTTTATCGTTGATGCTGGCATTTTCGTTTTACTATTTTAAGCACCGCACTCTCGCACAGTGTACTTAACCACATCGATCACACTCAAACCGACGACCGAGGAAGCAAAATATTCGTTCCCCAATATCTCACTTCAAATTCCTCGAAAGAATCATACATTCCCAAGCCGTTTGTTTGTTTATTCCTTTGCATTCGAAGCTGTCCTACGGAGGCCAGTACACACACACACACTTTGCTTCTGGGTAACTGATCCCTGAGGAAACAGATGATGAGTACGAATCGGCCCCATTGAAACCGGACGAACACCTTCGGGGGTGAAACAGCATCAGACCAAAGAAGAAAACAACACTCCCTCTAATCACAAGAAGCTGCTGCAAGGAGCGACCGGAAGCAACCGGTCTTCGAAAATATGGCCCGGGTGTGATGAAAAATAGGCCATACCAACATCAATGTCCGTTCGACGTCCGAAACATTGATGTCCGAAAATAAAAGTGGATATCAAAGCACGGAAAACTCTGCTACCGGTCAACTGGACACCGGTGCCATCTTTGGCCCGGATCCTCCACATTTTCACTGCTCGTGACACGCCCAAACAACACGGATAAGCTCTGTTGGATTCGGCTCTGCCGAGTATTCTGCCCCACTTGAATCAGCTCCAAAAACACAGTCGCCTTTCGATACATATTTATCAACACTTCCGGTGCTGTTTGTTCACCAGCAACTCTATGAACAGGTCCCAGAACTCGAGAGCTGTGGTAGGGTGAACTTGGAGCTACCGATCCTTCTCCGATTCTGGTGTATCGATCACTTTTTAAATCAATATTGTTTTTAACTGTCGCTTGACCACAGGCGGAATGCTTTTGCCAGGTCCGTCTCTTCAAGGGCTGCTTTCATCGTTCAGGCTCTTCTTCCCCATAGTGGCCATAGTCGCGGTGGGGTAGCGGATAGTAGGACGTGATTGACAGTGCTCTAATAAGAATAGCAGTGCAGCAATCAAACGGAGTCAAAGCGAAACGGAATCTCTGTTCAGCCCAAGACCGAAGGCATCTGTTTTCTGTTGTCTGTTGCTGCCGCTGCTGTCCTCGTTGTCATCGGTGTCTGCTCGCCAAAGCTAAGATCAAACAGTCAACCTATCGATAGGTTTGCGTTTTCGTGCCTTTGCTTGGAGAAATGCTTCAGTTGCGAGTGGTCTGCGGCTTACTTATTGCAGTACGTTATTTCTCTTTCCCAAGCATTTGCAATTAGTTCCGATAGGCAAACATAAACAGTCGTAGCACAAGTTGCACGATTAAAGCACGAATAAAGTCACCAAGTGGTGCTGCATGTCTTCTGCCATTCCTCGCTGCAGGGCGAATGGCATAAAGGGCCTGTGACACACATACACACACATACACTGTTGATATGTTTTTCTTTTTAAGAAAAGTACTCTGTCACCAGCTCAATATGTATTCCATCGATTGTTTGCTCTGTTCAGTTCAATTCAATTGCATTTGGTTATAGAAAAGGGTACTCCATCCCTTTATGCTTTCAATTGCAGCAATATAAAATCTATTTAACATTTGTTATATTTTGCAACATGCTCTTAATTTTATTGAATATTAATGATGCTCCACTGTACTGCATAGTGGGTGATCAGCTCGTTCCAAAGAAAGACTACTTGTAATTGCACTTACATTGAAAGGCATAGACTTACATTATTGATAGTGGTATACCTGGAAGTATACAATCCATCCATTTGTTTCATTTCTAATTTCAAGAACACAAAGAATCCATTTGCGTGTTTGGATGCATTTGCTATTCCGCAACTGGAATGGCCTTTTCCACAACAATCAGGTAAAGTCATATCCATGGCCTTTATTGACTTTATTGTCTTTACGAAACAAGTAGGCAGGTTACTTTTAACGGAAAACTTACCCATAATTCCCCGACTCGGTGGTCAACGGCGGCCCGACGTTGTATCGACTTTCATTCGGACTACTACCGTCTCACATACGCAGAATTGTCCCGAGCCGGTCTTGGGGACTTAGTCACAGAAGAAAAAAAAGCAAAAACACATTGGGGCTTCACTCGTCTAGACCCTACAAGAGTTGTTGCGTCACTCAAGTGTGCTCATAATTCTCTATTTGCCTGAAAGTATGCAATCTGCAGAGCAGAAACGCCTCAATGTATGCATTTAGTGCAACACAATTGCATTAAAGCTTGATTTAGTTCCTATGGTAACAGGCCTTTCGACTGTTTAGCTCCTGAACCTTCAGCACTTCTCTTTATTGATGCTTAGCGCCACACAACTTAATTAACGACCTCTGTGTGTGTGCATAAAGGATAAGGGACTAACACCCACACAAACACTACTCACTCGATCTGTTTATTAAAATTGCTCCCTCGGTTGGGCTTTGCGCAAACAAAAACAAAAGCAAATAATTACCCAAACCAAAGGCTGTTTACGTTTAGCTTGCCGCTCGAATCGCAAACATAAACATTGATCTCGTTTGCGCCGTTCGTCAACAGCGATAAAAAGAAAACCTCAAAACACACACACCATAAAACATGGATCAACACGCTAGCTCGCAACTCTTATGCGCCCATTGCACCTACCGACTTCCTGATTAACGATTCGATTTCATTACCACACTACACTCCGAAACAGTGCAAGAAGTGGTAGAAGAGCCGCCTGACTCTCCCCGTCCCCGCGATGATTAAATCTTGCGACCGTGATCGTGTGGAATAAATCACCCCGTTCACCAGCGAGTTGCCCGCCACCAGGAAAAGCCGTGACAGCCGTGTGGATCGGAGTGCTATTGCCAATAGCGTGACTGCAACATGGTGCGAACGAACGATTTCGCTCCATTTTCCCGGCCAACGGTCACCACCGCCACCACCGACAAGTTGTTGCCAGGAAGCGCTTCACAGCTGCCGTAAGAATGAAGGACATGACAGAGGACAAGGAAAAACAACAACACGCCACGACTTCCGCACTTACCGTGTGGACACGTGCTGGGCAGAGCGTTCAGCTAGCCCCAACGGGGAGAAGCTGAAAAATACTATCGGCAATATAAAAGTTATTAGCGTTATTAAATTTTATGATTCAAACGTCTGTTGCGTTCTATTTTATTCTCGTCCCGTCCTGTCCGTTTCACGTGTTGGATCACGCTTGCGGCAGTGGGATGTGCTCTGGGAGGAACGCGCGCACGCCCGTCGTCTTGGCAACGCCACTGTATTTTGTGTGCGAGAATTAGTCCTCCATCTAGTCGACCCAGCCGTAGATTGTTTTCATTGGCACAAGCATTTAATGATGATGACTATTCGATTTGTTTCGAGCATGGAATCGAATCGAGATGAGTCGTTGGGAGGGTATCTAGCTTTCACCCTAGCAGAGTCCTTCCTACGTACGTGTGCTCGCGCTAGGCGAAGTAAAACTCAACCGAAAATAGTAAAGAATCTTTCGGGGCGGGAGTGTTTGCACAACCGATTTCGTGCGCTTCCGTGAACAGTTAGATAGGAGCACATGGGAAGGCTTCCGTTTTTTAACTGCCAAAACGGGTACACACACACACACACACACGCAAAAGCACACCGTGAACAAGTACGTGAGCACTAACGGCGTGCCGTTCGAATTTGTTTTAATAGTACTTGTTTTTGTTCGGAACAGTGGCACCACCGGCGAAAGGCATCGTCTGCAATTTCGTGCGATTCTTTTCATCGAGCGTTTTTGGTGATGGCGTGTGCTGGCTGCCATTGTGTGACTTGGTGACGCCCGCTTTTCCCGCCGCCGTGGTTGCCATGGGTGATAATCATCTTAACGGCGCTTTTCTGCTCGTTTGAACAAACGGTGTATCATGGCTGTCGAGCGATGCATGAACAGAGCGAGGGAGAGAGAGGGAGGGAGATTATCGAAGCCATTTCATGTCGATGATGATTCGATTGTGGATTTGGATTTTTATCGCTCCGTAACCGTGTATTTGGATGGAATCGAGTCAAGGCACCCCGTTTGTTCACGTTTATGGCGGCTGCTTGGATTGTCACCCGCTCCACGTGCTGCCCACGTGTTAATGTTCGAGCGTGAATATGATTAGTGGCTGCCAACACACATGCAATTGGGCGTTTCACCATCAACATACCAGTGGTACAACTTTATGCGTTAAATGTTAAAAAAATTCGTGTACGTGTTATCTACCACAAAACTTCTAAAACTACAGTCTCCCAATTCTTAACTGCTTCGCACACCCGGCAGCTGTTTCTGGCACAAACACATTTTGCAGCAATTAAAATTTGCAAAACACCACACGGATCTAGAAATGGTGGAAAATAAATAACTTTGCATGCGAAACCGGCAGCTGTCGCTTGCGCTCGAGTGAAGTATAAATATTTGAAAATTATTAACAAAAACGGAAGCACCCGCTCTCACCCATTTCAACCCCCCCCCCCCCCCTCCTCCTCGGCTTCAGCAGACGCACAGAGACGCATGCAAAAGAGCATAAATCCATCCGATGGCAAATATGCAATATGCTGCTGGTGCGCGGCCAGCCGCTCGGGCTGTTTCACTTCCGGAATTGTGCATCCGCCCAGCTCCACCCCGTTTTTTCTGCTTCCTCCCAAGAAGCGTGAGCCAGACAATAACATCAAACACACACACCCACACACACATACCCTCTGCCAGCGCTGTCTCTATCTGAAAATAAAAATTGCATCCCATCCATAATTCTCCTCAATATATCCTTTTTGAACAGACGCTCGAAGCATGGGTTGAGGGTCGGAAGGGAAGGGAAACGTTTTCCCTTTGATTTACGTGTACGTGAGTGCATGCCCTCGTACGTTTCTCCCACAGTCCTTCCACATTTCGCTTCCACATCCTTCCCCAACGCCTAAAAAACCAGCCCGGGAAAAGCTCTCCCTTCCGGTTCGGTTAAATATAATTCAATTATTTCATTGCTGAACTTCACCCTCTGTCTACATAAAAATCCACTCCACGAGGCACCCGGAGTGGCGGAGCAAAACAACAACAAAAAAAAACAAGCAAAGTGCGCCACAACCAGGGCCTGTATTTGTGTGTATTTGATCATGTGCTCGGGAAGCGTTCGAACGGTTGATTCGATGAGGCCAACCCAACCAAACCACACACACACAGACACACACACACCGGGTGAAAACGGGAGACACGGCGTGTTCCGCGTGTTTGTTGTTTGCTGGTTCCTCAATATATGCGAATTTTTATCTTTTCGCGTCCTTCTACCCTGGCATCCTTTTGATCAGTCCCACAGTCCCTGCATTAATGGCATCACGAGAGAACGAGATTATTGCCCAGCCATGCATACCCCCGAGCATCGATTATGATACAACTGCTGATGATAATGACGAACTGATGATCTGCTCGACGATCAGCGACGATGTATGCGACACGGCGAAGGGTGCTTTGCTTTAAAATTCCCTCCATGTCCAGCTTCCAACATTACTTTGGCGCTTTCTGTCCGGAAATGGAAAGCAAAAATGGGAACAATAATGCTTGCCCCGTTTGCGAGCATGCCTTCATAACTTCGAAGCCATTCAACCGCAACAGCTCATCCTCGTTCTTTCCGCCCCTTTGGCACGGGAGATTGCTACTGTTGCATGGGAAATGGTTAAAGCTGTGGACACAACCGGGAAGGTGCCATGGAATGCACATTTTGTCGTACGATGCGCAACCGAATTACATACACACACACTGGCACACAATGTGCGACTTTTGTGTTGACATTGATTTGAGGGCAGCACACACACACAGCAAAAAGGGCCGAAAAGCCACCGCAAACAATGGGTGCACACAAAAAAGGGAATGGATGAGCCGCCACCATCCGACAACAAAACGACTTGCAATGAGTGTAAAATTAATCGAACGAAAACAAGAGCGCAATATGGAACGATCGTAGTGATGGCGGGAGGGTCTTCAACACTACACAACGCTTGTTTCGAACCACAATAAAAGAGGAAATGCGGTGGGAGGGGAGGGGGGGGGCTATGAGAAGGCTGGTGAAAAAATGGCAACAGCAGCCCTACAACAATACCCATATTTAACAAAACGGATATTACGGACCAGGGAGTAAGTTGTGGCCCTTTTTTCGCCCGTTTCGATCGCCCAGTATGCCCACAACCTTCTGCACCGGGGAAGGGTATACCAAAATGCTGCAAAATGGCGGGTGGCTGCAGCGGGGGATGATGTTTTTACAGCTGCAACTATCGCGATTGATTTATTTTCTCATGCATTCCCGGTTTTTCGCAGGGAAATGCTCGTAAACCACGGTAGCACTGAACTGCTGAGCAGACACACAAAAGCAACAAACAAAACGGCGCTCGATCGCTTTTGTTAAAAAAAAAGTTGCATAAATCAGTGGAAAATATCCTTTCTCACCGCAGGCGGGCGTCTGATTTAAGAGTGTGACTGCCTTTACTCCCTGTTCTTCTCCGTGATGATTGGCTGCAAACGGGCAACAAAAAGACTCACTCACACACTTGCAGCACACGTGTAAATGGCAGGTAATATGCGGGTGTGAGCAGCGTGCCACTTTTATTGATTGATTCGGTGCACCCATCCGCTGGCTGGCTTTCCCCGCTTCATTTCCTCTCCTACTGTCTCGGCAACAGTTGGTTGAGTGGTGCACGAAAAGCTCTTAAAAGCTTTTCTCCCCTGTCTCTCTCTCTCTCTCTCTCTCTCTCTCTCTCTCTCTCTTTCTGTCTCTTCGCCAACATAACAATTGGAGATAATTTCCCTTAGCGAAAAAAAGGGAAGGCGCAGAAGAGATGGGCAAAGAGATGCAATTTTATGCACCTCCAACTGCAAGTGTTGCATAATAATTCACCCAACCGGTATGGGTGGAAAAGCGGGACAACTGCCACACGGAAGGCGGTGTGAAAAATGGAACATAATTTTTAAAACCCATCAAAACTTTCATAACCCATTCACCGTCCCGCCATTTTGACCCATTTTATTAGCACCTTTTGCCTTTTCGCGCTTCGTTTGTTTATAGATTCTGGTGGCGTTGTCTGGAGAGCGTTCGCCGTGCCGACACTGGTGTAAGGGCGGAGGGGGAAGGGGGTTGAGCGGTGTTGAAGAGGGTTCTGATTTCCGTTCTCAAAAAAAGCGTCCGCTCATCCCATGGTAAACTTGCACTTAAGTTGCTCTTTACCGCCGAACGGAAGAAGTTTTTCGAAGAGAACGCTGTGAAGAGGTAGAAAATCGTAAGCTCGCTGATGGAAACCAGTTCAAGTTTATCCTTTCTAAGGATATTGCCACTGGTGAGGGCAAAATAGTTTGTTTGTTGGGCTACAGCAAGTAGGATTAATTATTTGTTTGTCTCTAGTCAAGTAAATCGGGCGCAAAACAACACAATTTAGCTTTACAAAATAAAGTTAAAGCTTACGACCTCTCCAGCAGCAGATAAACGGCCACGCAGGCTTTCCTCTTCTCCCCGGGAACCGATTATCCGTCTAATGTATTGTGAAAAAGGGCCAATTCGTCTGTGCACGCCCAACAGATAGCTACTTTTTGTGAAATTTTAAGAATTATCCCCTTCAACCACCAATTCATCCGAACGGATCAAACGGGGCAACCGGTAGGCGCCCCGGAGTGGAGTTTCCTCTTTTGGGATTATATTTTCCCTTCCGCACACAAAAGACCGTTAGCGGGAATGATGACGGCAAAGACGAGCGGCCACGATGACTTTCGTGATTCATTCCAGAGCAGCAGAAGTGAACGATGTAAAGATTCCTCTCACTTCATAAAGCCGGGAATATGATTAAAACCAAACTGCCCGGACCGGCGGCCCCGGATGCCTTGGGCGGGCATTTTATTGCTCCGGATGCCCCTGGAAAGAAAAATTTTGGCAACACTGGGTGGCACAAAAAAAACAGCCCGAGAATTGGCCCCATCCCTCACCGTCCACCCTCGTTACCGATCGTCTCTGATTAATAACAAGATACCGAAAGGGGCGGCCCGAGCGACCCCCGCAAATTGGGACGCGACCGGACTCGGATGAATATTGGCGCCAAGTTAAGTTTTTCTTGAGCTTTTCCCACCGAAACCGGGGCACCGGGGATAATAAAAAAAGATTTTCTTTTCTCTCTCTCTCTCTCGCTCTCGTTCTGTGACCTTTTTCCACCAAATCTCGGAGTGCCACGTGGATTCAATCACAGAGGAAAGCGAGTGGGAAATCCCGTGCGCCTTCGAAATTTCGTGATTGAGATGGAGGATTTTCAAAGAGGGGGAAAAAAATAACAGAAACGCACAACAACGAATGAGAATTTGTGCGCCAGTACCATCAAAGGCCAAACCGGAAAGGCACTTCCTGTGGGTGTGTGAGAGTGTGTGCAAAGTCCGTTATCCTCAAGCCGAAACGATAAGAAATCAGCAAATCGGTTTTTGGTTCGGCCCGTTCCACCACACGACATTCCCCGACCACGCGAGGGCTCCAGTGGGAGTGAAAAGACTACAAGAACTTAAAATGCAAAGCACCGGGACGAGCTTAACCTTCAATCCCTTCGAAGGGGACAGGGGTACCGGGAAAAGGGAAGCTGGAGCGAGGCACACTTTCCCGAGCAAAGATGGATATGTTTATTTTCGTTTAATGTTCGCCAAATCTCCGACCCCTGGTGGGTGGCAAACGGTGAATGCACAAGATTTTCCCTTTATAGCTCCCAATTTCTAGCACGGAATCTTTTGGGCAAATTTTGTGCACCCTTTTTTTTTGCCCTGCTTCTTCCTGCCGGACGGAAAGGGTGGCCACCGGGCGCTTTGAAAACGATGTTAACCGGTTGACTTCTAAGGAAAAGTGGATGCCCTCAGTGAAAAAAAGGTGATCAAACAGAACCCCATGTGGGTAATCGTCGACAGCTGAGGCACGAGTATTTATTTTAACAAAATTTATTTCCCAATCATGATATTCCCGTGGCCGCTTTCCACCAGAAAGGGTAAACACACGCACACACACACACACACACACACACACACATTCTCTTGCCGCTCCCTGCCAGCGGGAGTTTCCTTGTTTACCTACATCACACGAAGCCATTAATCGAACCGTAAAAGCACTCCAAATTGCATCACATCAAATTAAGCCTTCGCAAAGCGTGCCGTCCCCTTCGAACGTGACTTGCGTCAAACACTTCATATTACAAAAATAAACTGAAAAATACGGAACTGAATACATCGCTAATACGCCTAATCAGTGTGCCTAATTGACGGATGAGGAAAAGATTAACTCAAGCTGGGAAAAATAATTACATTTTGCAAAAGCGCTTCAATGGAAAAGGCAAAAGCACTCGCTTCCACGCTCACTCTCGCCGGAATCTCTTCAGGATGCGTAATCCTAGGGTATCGTAGCTTTCCCTACAATCAAATCAAAACCTTTTCGTGATTTTTTTTTCTCCCAAAACCCGCTTCCCTTCATACAGCGACGGTACACAAAAAAAGGGAGAAAGGAGAACCGCAAACAGCTTTTACCGACAGGCGATTATGGTTGACTTTCGGTAATTAAACAGACTTCTTTTTTTTTCGCTTTGCACCCGGCCCAGTGACCGCCCACTCGGGCCTGTGGGCCTTTCTCTGCAATTCGCAGCCACCTCCGCGGCGCTTAATTACTTTCTATTTGATTAATTTTGAAGGCTTTTCTTTTAATCACTCGTGAACACGGCGGCCGAGGCAGTCAGGTTGTTATCAAAATTGAAACCTGTCCAATCCGTTCCCGGGCCCGGTCCAGGTTTGTGCGCGTCTTAGTTATTATTGACCGCTCGCTACGAACGATACCTCATCACTTGATGTCGTCGGTCGGTTGAGCAGTGTCGTTCTGTTGATTGCTTTCCCGAGCTACGCTCCTTTCGCCCGAATTTCGATCCTTTCGACGACCGGAGAATCTTAAGTATTATTATGCAAATGGGCTAGCTGTCGTTTGACATTAGGGTCGAAGTGAAGAGAAGGACGAAGGGAGGAAAGGACGTTTCTGCCAGCTCTTGCAAACGGGCACATGGAACTAAATTGAAAACATCATCAACTCTGCACGATCTTTCTGCTCTCGTGCCGCTCGCTGTCGGTGCGTAAGCCGACGATAATGGAGTGCCAACGGGATGATAATTGCTGCCAATTAATGGAAGTCTTCCGAGAGGCCCGGTGACTGCCAATGGCTGCCAACGACGCACCAAGAAGCGACCTACGAAACCTACGAGATCCCTTCAATGAGGAACGTCCTTTTGCTACTGGAAAGGGATGTGTTTTCTCCTGCTGTGGAACGCTTTTTTCCCACAATCCAGATGAGCGTGTGTTTTCCACACAACTCGTTAAAGGATTTGCCTCCCAATGCGGGAAAGATTATCCTAAGTAACACGCTATTTACACACCTCACCGTTTCTGGTTGGTTTGCACGTGTTCTAAACCGTTTC
The DNA here is from genome assembly GCA_000349105.1 of Anopheles epiroticus. Lineage (NCBI taxonomy): Eukaryota > Metazoa > Arthropoda > Insecta > Diptera > Culicidae > Anopheles > Anopheles epiroticus. Next base: position 98,993 of record KB669725.1, read on the forward strand.
AGAGCCTCGCAATGAAAATGTGAAACGGGGCTAGAAAAACCATGTACAAAATGAAACAAGCACAAGCGCACCAGCACCACGGCATGCAACACTTGCCCCAAAAGTACGCTCCGCACAGGGACCGGAAGTTGCGAATGCGGACACAAACACACAAAAAAGTTGGAGCAAATGGAAACTCGCAAAAAGACCCAACAAAAAACTACAATATTTAAATATGTGACTAGTAAAATAAGCAGAAATCTGCCCTGTCCCTTTCCAACCACCGCGTTAACCAGTCCCTCAAACGGACCACGGTATCACGGGGAAAGCATTACCGGGGCTGCCTCGACGCCGTTGCGCAAAAACCAAAAACTCAAATAGCTGAATATTTCACACAAACACACACGCACACACACACAGCACAACGCGCTTCTTGTCGGTTCACGGGCACTATCTAGATGCAAGAGTGCACCGGGACATACCGACTGCACCCGGGGTACGGTCGGTTCGCTTGCATTCATGCATGTATGCATAACAAAACAGTGGAGAGGAGTTTTTTGTTGCCTTTCCCTCTCTACCTACTGGCGTTTTTGCTAAGCGACAAGCTTTTTACGCATACAAGAACCCGCCCGGTCCGGCCCGAGATGTGCAATTGTTGATTGATGCTGGCAAAAGCTAAAAGTTGTTTAAATATTTTGCATCATACAACTCTCGCTTTCGCTCTCTCTCTCTCTCTCTCTCTCTCCTCCCTCTCTCCTCCCTCTCTCTCTCTCTCCTCCCTCTCTCCTCCCTCTCTCCCAACAAACCGAATCGAACCCTCCTAAAAGGCAACAGGACATTTGGATCTGCTTCACACACAAACAAACGAACAACGGAACACGCGAGGGAACGAAAAAAAAACCGACACCACAAAAAGAAATAAATCCAACCAAGCTGCACATTTTGCCACGGTTGGCCATGGTCGAGCTCGACGGTAAGCCGATAAGTGAATGTAGCAGACTGGGTAAGGTGGAAACGGGAAAAACCACTGTGCAGTGGACAGCCGGCAGTGGGCCTGTTCTAAACTGCCGGCCAACCGATTTAGATGCAACGCGCCGCAGACTAAGAGCGTTTGAGCGCACAGGCACGGTGAGTGATTTGGAAAACACTCAAACGGAACGAATTGAAAGGATTTTGCCGAGCACAATTTATCTCGCACAACTCGTACGTGAGGCATAGAACTTTGCACAGAAACGAACCACTTCACACCTAATTTCTTCTGCAAATAACACTCGAGCCAAGGTGGAGGTGAGTGCGGCTTGGGCAAAGTAAAACAGGTATGAGCGCGGATAGTAAAAATAACACGATGATATATTATCTCCCCTTGATTGCCAATACTTCGTTCTTCCCTCCTCGTATATAGATTTAAAAACGTATCCTGACTTGATTTTTTATCAATCTAAAAAGGACCACAAATAGTAGATCTGAACGCAGGATCTTCAGAGTGACAGTCCACAGAGTGACAGTACTCGCAAGCCACTCAGTTAAAAGCTTTATATACTCTTTGCTGTCATGTCTCATCGCCATGGAGCGTTGAATAAGATTTCAACACATCCTGTAGCATGAAGATGAATAATGAAACTCATTAACCGATTTATCAAACTACACATTCCAACAAGATCAGTGATGATTTCAACCATATTCGAATCCGATGCATGCGTTGCTGCGTTCCTGAGAACTTGCATCAACACTTCAAGGTTCCATGTTAATTCCATTTAAAGTTCATACGCTCGTCCGGAGCTTTGGCATGATTTCAGGATGAAAACCTTCCCTTCGTCTACACCCGACGTTGTTGCCCGAATCGCCAGACATTAAGCGGCGAATTGGCTTCGTTACCAGACGAACCAGGTACTTGATATCACCCCATCGTATCCCATCGTCACTAGTGCGAACGCCACTAGTGAAATCTGGAGAAACACACAGCTTTAATGTGCTGAAACCCCAGTCGAAGCGCACCGCCCGGCAAAAAGCGGCAAACACCGTGTTAGCATTAGCACGGAAGTACGTTCTCGGAAGTTGTTCCGTGGTATTAAAATCGAATATGGACTAAGTTTTCATGCTTGCACCGACCCTCTTTTCGGGGCTGAAGTTCGTTTGGCCACAGCGCCACAGTGAAAGACGCGTCACAACCGAGAACGTGTTTCTGCAGACTGACCAAACTCACCCGAGGCAGCGCACACACGCAAAAGCACAACGCTTTATCCGTCCGCAAAACGTCCTTCTGTATTACAATGCCTTGGAGAGGCTTCCTATGGCCGGGAGGGCCAGGACAGAGCCGGTGGCTGGACATGGGGCTGCACGTGCACAAAGCAAAATATATGTACGTACATGCTTTCTCCACCCACTCCCACTCACAATCCAGCGGGCTTCGTTACGCCATAACCCACAGCAAAGCGGGTCGTGTCCCGAGCTATCTGTTTCTCGCACTACGGACTACCCAACTGGACTTTGTTCATTTTAGTAGGAATAAATTCATTGCTATAATAACTTCTGTCCAGCATGTAGCGTGTGTGTGTGTGCGGGAGGATGCATGTTGGTTGCATTGGTTGCTTACTTACGCCAAGCGAAGAACATTCGTTCTAATACACACTCTCTTCCGTCCCGCTTACTGGCCAAGAAGGAACCAGAACGGTCACACAACACAGAAATGCTCCATTTGGAGCAAAAGAAAACTTAATTAAAACAATTATCGCCCCCACTCGCTTCCGTTGCCCGCAGCAGCCCTCGCTGACCGTTCGTGCGTTGATTTTCTAACGATCTACCATAGTTCATAATCTAATTTTCGGACCACATGTTTCATGCACGAGCCACAGAGCTCTTCTTTTACGCTTAAAATCACGTCTTTACGATCGCCTATCGCTCCGAGGGAATGTTACAGCGTCCCCTGGCGAGGTTGTATCGTTTGCTTTGAGCTTTCAATGATCTCCCCATGTCGAACAATGTTCTAACAAGGTGGTAAAGGTAATGAACCACCATGCGCCTCCACCGACGAAAATATTCTGTTTATTCGTAGAAAAAAACTGTTTGATTATTATCACCACAAAAGATCCCATGTCCATTTGTGTTGTTCTTTGTTTTGCGGTAAAAACTATACTCGTTGGTCCAATATTTGCCATGGTTATCCAACAATTAGACCCTCCGTTTCATAATATGCACCTCTACCATGAACGTCACCACCAAAAAGGCAACAAAGTAAACGTACCTCTAAATGCAAACATATAGCCTGTGCTGGGCGAGAGATATAAAAGAAAAACGCAAGCCACCCACCCAACAGTGCCGTTCCTTCGCGGAAACAGATCCAACCAGCACCCATAATCACTTGTTAACAGAGAAATTAATCTTCATTCATTTTCCTGACAGAATTAGGATAATTAAAACCGTAATTAAAACATTCCTGTTTGCACACGCCGTGCACAAAGGTTTCAAAAGAGAGGATGAGGTAGGTAGAGAGGTAGAGTGAAAGAAAAAAAAATTGCCGACGAAACACATTTTTTTCCTGTTGCGCAAAAGAAAGGGTGAACCAGTGGATATGAGATGCCTCACGCAGCTGTTTCTCACCGTCTACCACTTTACGGCACAAAGTAGCGGTTGAAAGTTATTTAAGTAATCAAAAAGAGATCGAATGGAGACAGAGAAAGGGAAAGAAAGAGAAAAAGCGTTGTGAAAGAAAGCAACGTCAGCACACTGAGAACGACGACATTTCGTCAAAACGATCAGCACGAGCAGACGAGCAATCGGCATGGCACAACGTTTCAGACGAGAGTAAAAAATCACCTACTGGTAGTATGTAATACTTCAAATAAATTACATCGAAATGCAACGCTTACCGTATCATTCCTTCTACACGACAGCGTGGTGCCGCTCCAGCATTGAGCGAAACAGATTTCCGGCTGGTTCTGGCGAGGAAAATCACATTTCCTTCACCGCTTTCCATCACCGCCGTACGGGGACGCCCCAGAAATTGAAAGAAAACTTCAGCAACTTTCCTTTCCCATCCGGTGTTCGGAGCGTTTGGATCTCATTCAATATTTATTCTTTGCTGAACGAATCATTCTGCTGCTTCCCTGCTTCTGTCCAGCGCCGACGATTTTCTCGGGGACACCAAAATTTGCGACTTTAGGCAATCGTTCCCGGGCTTCCAGTGAGTGTGGAAGATGCACAAAAGGGCCGCCACCAACACCGCGGAATGCAAGGACGAACGGGAACAGCCAGATCGAAGCTTGAAACGGAATAAATAGCAAAAGAACCGCACACAGCAGTACAATTCGGACTGGTGTATGCAATTTCCTAACCCGGTCACTGTCCCAGCACTAACGTCATTCCTATGGCAACGATCTGTGATGATGCGATACTTCTACTTCATCTTGAAACGGCTCAATTTCCATCCGCCTCCGCATCCGCCGTTTTATCTCCCAAATCTCTTCAACAAAGCCATTTCACTGTCGGTTCGCCAGAAATGCCAGAAGCCGATTCTTCGGTCACTGCTTCGTGTTCTCATGCAGTGCGAGATACCTTCCTAAGCTCCTGCCAGGGAGTTGCCGGAGTTGCCAGCTCGGAAGCACAAAACTGACGGTGTGCTTCTCGGCAATCCGTATCCGTAGCGCGTCCAAGAACGGTCGAGGAACGATCTAGTCAGGTTTAGCTCCGTTTTCCGTTGTTCGCTTTCATCATCCACGTGAACGTCATTGTCCATTTTATGCTTCCTTTAGTTTTTTCCCCTCGCCGGAAATTTTTCTTGCGCTGGTGGTGAGCGATTTAAAACCGTACGTCCTTCCGTTGTCCTACACGGGTATCGGTCGGGACGGGAAAGAACAGATCCAGATGCATCCGAATCGCTTCCTTTCTGTTGCTGCTACTGCTGCTGCTACTACTGCTAACACCAAGATGACAATTTTTCTTTCCAACGGAAGCCCCGTTTCCTTATCCTACACGCGGTGAATACGACGTGATGAATCCCACGGCGACGTCAAGATGTTTAATCGAGGATCTGTCCACCCGGAGGAACCGTCCGTCTGACGTTTGAGTGATGGGAATATTCTGTGCGCCATTTTTCACTCCATCCCTCCTCCTTTCCCGTCCGGGTTGGTGCGCATCCCTTTTTGCGAGCATTGTCCGGAATCCTTCGGATGCCTTCGGACTGTCTGTTTTACTCCTTCCGGACGAGCGAATGGGAACGACAAAACCGTATACTATTAATTGCATTTTCCACCTTCAACATGCAACGAGGGATTGTGGCTGGATCCGTTTCATCCCTAGCGACACGATTGACCGCTTCCGGCACGTTGCTAGGAGGAGGAGGAGGAGGAGAAGGAGGAGGAGGAGAAGGAGGAGGAGGAGGAGAAGGAGAAGGAAAACCTTTTCAATGTGTGCCGACTCTTTTGCGAGGCTAAAAAGGGACACGACTTACGACTGGGAATGCTGCGTATG
>KB669725.1:107573-195108 GCA_000349105.1 Anopheles epiroticus
GGAGGAGGAGGAGGAGGAGAAGGAGGAGGTGGTGCAAGGGGGTTGAGGAGTGGTTGGGTTCGCCTTTCAACATGACATTCGATTGAGATCTCGTTGAAAAATGAACTCATCCCCATGGCAGGGGCAAAACCGCGTGGCATCACCGGTTGTTAGCGGCATCCAACAATTATTTGCCCAACTTAACTTCAAATTCAGGACAAGGGGATGTGTTGTGGAAGCAGGAAGTGTTGGTTTTCCGACCGAAAGACACAACATACAAACAAGCGGAACATTTTTCATGCCGTGCGCACGGACACCCATCTTCCCAACAGGGATTTATGCCAGTTTGCCCACCACACGCAACGGTTCGTCCACATGGAGTGTCCTTGTTCTTCCTCTACTCACGCTTACCCAACCCGGATAACCGACACACGCGAATGAAACAAAAAAACACACACTAACTGGCCGGCGTGTTACCGGTGCTTAATAAATTGTAAAAATAAATTGAAAAACTTCTCCCATAATCTCCAGGTGCTTCCCGTACAAGAGAATTCGAATTGTGAATACTTCATGCCACTGCCCAGCCTCCCTGGCCGGTCATTGGTCGGATTCCGAAACCAAATGTATTTGAGACAGAAAGAGAGGTAGAGAGAGAGAGAGAGAGAGAGAGAGAGAGAGAATGAGCACGCACTGAATCATCTCTTACTGAAGCTGGAACTTCCAGGCCAGTGGTTAAACTTCGTTTTCTCGTGAGGTAACGAGCAGCACAAAATAAATAATCACCCACGGATCCACACTGCAGCGGAGATACACATCCCTCCCACTTCCACGGGGCGTTGTTTATGGTGTGCGTTTTGCACCACCGCTAGAATTGCACTTTGGACTCCTGGCAAACCGTGGGATTCTTTTTTTTTTTGCCTCACTCATCGCTTCTTGATTTTATGAGTTTTCGAGAGAACGGGCAGTAAATCCCTCACGGCTTAAAAGCTTCGAGCAGTGTTAGATTTATCATTCGCGCCGTATCGTATCCATTTCGATGCGGGGATTGTAGTGGGGTCACACACACACACACATCCATACACCTTCACGATCAATAGTTTCTTATCACGGTTAGCTGCACCATCACTGCAACGGCACAAAAGGTTCCTCAAGTCATCCATCGGCTGGAGCGACACAAAGCACCATAAAATCGCACATAAAACCGCGTTCTTCCTAGCCCACACCTCCCTACCAGCACGGTGACGTTAATGTGCCACATCATTAGCAAAAACGGAGGCGCGAGTAATGCTGGTAATCCTAAGCCGAAATATTATTTCGACATTATTGATGCTGCCGGTGCAATCAGCATTTCGTTTCAAGCGGGACCTTCGGTGAAAGGGTTCGAATGCAAATATACACGACGAGCTGCTGCGTTAGCGTCCACCGACAAGACGTCAAGCGTACAGGCGCCCCCTGTGAGAGGATATGAGATTTTGCCTGCTTTCCAGGCGGGAATGCATCTGAGTGAGTGATTTTCGCATCACCAGCCCTGAACTTGCCGTACACATTCGCACCCAGTGTTGACACATTCCAGATTGGAATGGAATTATTCTTCCTTACGCCCGGGGATTGCCAGCCCGTGCCACGTGCTGATTCGGTGGGCTCTTTTCAAAAAAGCAGAACGTGGGGTTCGATTTTGACCGCACCGTTCCCATGCTGCGTTTCGTGATGTGATTATTGGAAAATGGTCGTAAGCTGGCGGCGATAAGCGTTGTTCATTCATACGCACCACAGTCGTCGGTGGATGCCTCGGTCGGTCGGGTGCAAAGAGTGCACTAGTAACGCCGGCCACATACCACGCCCGGTCGTGCAGTCGAATGCTCTGGCGTGCGCTGGCCAATTTCCAATCGATGATGCCACCTCTTCAAACACGATATCCCATCTCGTTATGTGCTAGTCCAAATTGCCTTCGGCGGATTTGTCGTCACAAACCCGCGTTTCCACGCCTTGCGAACGATTGAATGTTCCATCACACATTCTGCGGATCCCAATTCTGTGGGGGAATATTCAAATTCTGCAAATAAAAACGGAAGTATTAATAAAACTGATATTTGTAAAAATAAACCAACGCTACGGAATTTCAACAAAGTAAAACTACGTTCCATCACTCACCATTCTGTGTTTAAACAATACCCGAAGCATTACCTCCGCCGAATAATGTGCATCTACCATGGTGGGGTATTAGCTGGTTTTCGCAATGGTCACTACGAATCGACTATACCAAATACAGGGTTAACTAGGTCATCTTCCAACGCGATAAAGAAAATTAGCGGAAATTATCTGTACTCTGCGTTCAATCTGCCATTTGATCATGAACGAAATGAAGATACTTGCCTTACCAAAAATCATCTCATGATCATTAATTCCTCCTCTTCCCTCAAACCTTAGAAAGATTGACCAAAAACCCTGCAACCGTCCAAAATGTCCCCGTTTTATCGGAGGCATTAATTCGACGTGAAATCTAGCGCCATTCGGTCAACCGAAAGCCCTTTCTTTGCCCCGAATTTTGCACTCTTCCCAAATGCCATCGAATTAGCAAACGGAAAAGCGACTGTCCACATATCTCCATACCTCTTGTTGAGTGTCAAGCACCACGAGCACGACGCATGGCTTCCGACGGGTTTTCAACTACAATTGATTAATCTTGAAAGGAATTTTTGTTTGCTTTATTCTGCTTCTATAAAAAAACAGGTATTTTAAACATCGCTTTCTGTGTATAAGGTTCAATAAATACATTAGACTAATTGCATTAGAACAAATAATGCTAAAGGGCAGTAGAATAAAGCGATTTTGCTCCTCACCTGCTACTCTGCCAGATAAGCTCGGAACGCTACGTTTGAATACGAGAATACTTATCAATGTTCCTGCAAATTGGCCTTTAAAATAGCTGTCAGTCAATCACTTTCACAGGTCTTCCCGGAACAACAGGTAAAACAATTAATCATTGTTTGGCCCATCTGCACCCCGGCGGCAAAGGTTTCGCATCGCAATGAGCAAATTAGCTTCGCTTCATTCAAACCAATCGATCAAATCAAATGATGAATTCCAACCACCCTCACCAGCCGGCTGGCTGCACCGTTCCACGAATTTTTAGGACTTCTCGCGCGTAACTCATCGTTGGGTTCGCAAACAAACGATTGCAAACATACAACCACCCGTACTCCTCATCCAGCGTGCAGATTGATTTGTGCGAGAGCCTGCTCCATTTCATCGAAAATATGAATTCCATTTGGTCACCGTTTGGGTTCCACCATCGCTACACGGCCATTTTGTTTTGGCTTTCCCAAGCGGGGTACGGATCGCAGCGTGTTGTGCCCAAGTGCCCATTTGCCCGCGCCCGATACACTTGTCACGAGGGAAACGATCCGGAACTAGTCCGGGCTAATTAATATTCATGTGACCCAACTACGGCACCCGGTGATGCCGGAGCTAGCCCACATTCGCTCGAGATTCCAACTTCCGAATGGGGGGACGGGGGCTGTGGGCTGCTATTGTTTGGCTGGCCAACCGTTGCAACTCGACCAGCAGCCGGAAATGAATTTTCGGTTGCGGTTTCGATTGCACTGACAATAAAGGATAAAGGCCAATGGATTCGTCGAATTCGTTACGCCGCTTTTCGGCGCAAGCATTCAAACAATGAGCGCGACTAACGCTGCACACTTAGGCTCGTTCCGTCACTTGATTGATACAATGTTTCCCAATTTGCCATGTGTCCAGCGTCCCGCCGCCCCGGGGCCCCGTACGTGAGCACATTACGATTACATTCCTTGCACTGCATCCTCTCCACTGCACTGTCGTTTGATTGTTTGCTGTGGAGTGTTTGGGATGGCAATTGAAGTGCCTTCACACTGCAGCTTAACACGCAGACTTATGAGGCCCCCGTTCGATCCGGGGTAAAATCACCCGAAGGGCCAAAGAACGGACCGCTATATAATGGCTACTACTTTGTTCCCGCTTTCATCGATACTCGCGGTTATCTGGGGAGGGCTATTGTTTTCTAATAAATTTATGCATCCCCTGCGATGCGGTTTCGACGGAACGGACCGTTCGCCTAACCTTTGCAGAGGTTCTCCGTAGACCGGAAACCAGGTAGAATGCCTGGCCCGAGATGAAGGGATAAAGTCATGATGGTCGCTTTGATGGCGCAACACAACTAGAGCGATAAATCGGAACAATGGGAATCCCGGGACTGGGCAGCTCCTTTCTGTGGGTCACTGTTAGCCCAGCGGGCATCTCGGCAACTCGAGAGTCTTCTTCTCCGCTCTGCATAAGGCAACTCCGCAAGGAGCTATCTCTAGTCTCCAGGCAGTTGGAAAATGCAGACTAACATTATTCAATCAATTTTCTCAATTCATTCCCGGACTAGAGCCCGCTATCGACTCAATCATCTTGAACCACACAAAGCCTAATTGGCACATTTAACTACTAATCTTTACCTAGGCCAGCGACCTCTGGTGCCATCGGGAGCAAAACTAAGCGACGAGAGAAGGTCGTCAGTTTCTTACTATCTTTGGTTTATACTGCAGGCCTCAGGAGTTTCTTGGAGCGAGAACGCCTTACAGAACAAACACCGTCCTAGCCCGACTGCAGTCCGCAGTGCAAATGATAACCGAGCCCGATGATGATAATACACCCGTACCGACCGACAGGACAGGATAAACTACTATCGCTCGAGGTGAAATTCGTATTCAATCCGTGACCCAATAAACAACTCACCAACGTGAGCGAGAGAGATCCCGAGGGCTGATGTCTCGTCTCCAGTGGAAACGTTATTAGTTTTTTCTTCGTCCTTCTTTTCCACCAACTCATTTCGAGTTGTTTTCCAGCAGTAAGACGACAACGAAATCTCACTTTGAACGAAATTTATGAAAAAGGCTGTACCGAATATTTCATTTCCAGCCGAATGCGAACCGCTTCATCGTGACGATCGTTTCTCTGCTCCGCGTGATATTCTGTTGACGTTTCCAACCTCATCAGCATTGCAATCATCATCATCATCATCATCATCGGAGGCCCAACTCGTAGCCCCAACCGACGGAGCTTGTCGTCAGCTGGTGTCTTATTATGTTTTGCGCCTTTTTTCGCCGCCACCTCCATCCCCTGATTGTCACCGTTTATAAGGGGAGGCGGGCCAAAAAGCTATGCAAATGGATTCCTTAACCTAATAAGAATCCTTTTTGCTTCGCTTAATGCTATACCTACAGGCACACGAAAGCCACTGTCGGAAGATGATGAAGCGCTGCCTGGAGCTTTTTCGGCATGAAGCCAACCATATAAGGCTTTGCCAAAACACTTCGAAATCACGGTGTAACATGCGTGACAGTGCGTTGCTTTAGTGTTGCCGATTTGTATGGTATTCGCCGATTCGGAGGATTCGCTCACTCCATTAAAGTGAACCCACTCAAACTGTAACAGCGTAGCGGTGCGCACACACACACACAGAGCACGTAGTTGATCCACAAATCAAACCAGCCCAGTCTCGAGCACTTTACCGCAAAGTGTACACAAAATTCGCTGTCTTCGCTGAACTGGAACGAGCTCCCCCACCGCACGAAAAAACCAATGCCATTAATTGCCATCAAAATTCCAATCGCAATCGCATGCGAAATTTCGCATTGAATTCCCCCATTTGATTCCTCACTATTTGTTTATTCCGCCGGCGAAAGGACTTGATTTCACCTCAAGCGTACTGCCTCCATCTCCGTTTCGGCAACATGGTTTCGCCAAGCTCTAGAACAAATCGCCCGACAAAAGCCCACCACCGAAGCCAATAACTCTGGATTGGAAGGTAAAGTAAACCACATGGGGGAAGCGACCACCTACCGCGGCCACGATGCGTAAATACAAAACGCTTTTAGGCCAGGACATGGGAAATTCAATTTCCACCCAGAACACGCCAAAAAGTGGCGCAAAAGGTGACAGAGATAGAGAGAGGGAGAGAGAGAGAGATAGAGAGAAGGAGAGAGAGATAGAGAGAGAGATAGAGGGAGAGTGAGAGAGAGGAAAAAAATAAACACTGTAATGGCAATCGACAGAAGCAAGAAGAAAAAAACACACGCCACAGTTTACGCACATATTTCGAATGTATAATTTGAATTTCTCTTTTGTCGCGACTTTGTCCCTGCTAGCGTCCACCTGTGCAGTGCAAGTATTTGCTCACCTCACCACGACCGTTTCCCGGCACTGATGAGCCTCCCCACCCGGCAACGGTGGATGGCGACGTGCACGCTGGAATAGCGAGTCGAAACGAGTCCGGAATCGGAAATCGAGCGGAAGCTTGCGATTTTTCCTTTCCTCACTGCCGCCACCCACCGTGTGCGTTTGGTTTTTCCGGCCCGCACACAGCCGGCGATCACGGCATAACTCACGAAATCAAATCGTAACAGTACGCCCCTCGGCGGTGTTACACGGGGGGAAGCGTCAACATCCGTGCGTTCTGGCATTAGAATCGTACAAAATCGTTCATTATCAGTCACGTCCCACTGTGGTGGTGCTGTGTATGTTTGTGCTGTGTTTCGTGGTTTATCCTGAAAACTTTGCTACAAAATTACCATTTGAGTGGAAGCGCAATGCATAACGCCTTCGTGAGCTGTTACAGGGGGAAGAAGTGCAATCAAAATGTTACTTCATCTACTCAAATAGCGAGCACGTGCTAATAAACCACGCAGCGCTTCTGGCGGCTGAGAGCGCGTGTGCCATCAAGGGGCCCCGAATCCGAAACCCAACGGGTGCACAATTTTACGGCTCATCAATTCTATGATAAATGTCGATCAAATTGCTTCACTTCCGTTTCCCACCGTAGTGGGAAATCCACTCGCAGACCTCGCAATGCCACAATCTGTCCAAAACTAGGCCTAACAAACCCCAAACCACGGCAGCAAGCAGGGTAGTAAAGCTGTTGCTACTGTCAACTTCAACCGACGGCTCGCCCGGAAGAAGATTGGGTGTCGCGTTTTGATGAAGGTATACGGCGAGCGGGCTACCACCACCATCAACTATGTTGCCATTATTTATGTGATATCAACAACATCAAGTATCATTCCCAGCGGCCGTCCTTGTACAACAAAGCACGTGGGGAGCTGGCAACCCGTAGGGCCGAATCCGAGAGACCTTCTTCTCGAGAGCCGGGACGGAAAGCGGTTCCTTTAATGTCCCTTGCAGGCAACTCACACCACTCGGCCAGCTTGCCTGCCTGTAAGTCACCGTGTTTTGTTTGGACCAGGCCCAGGCTTAAACACAAATCATCGCCAGCCTTTTGTACCGCCAGCCTGTGGGTATGGACTGTGTTTGTGTTTGCTCGTCGCTTTTCTTTCACTCCACCGACCGCCGGCTGGCCGGCAGGCGACCGAGGTGGGGAGGGTTGCCATAAACCAGGGTATAAATTATGGCCGCGCCTGATAGCACCAGATCGGGCAGCGTTGCCGGTCCCGTATGTGATGAAACAACGGGCTTCAAAGCCAGTTTCGGGCGGCGGAAAATAGAGAGATAAAAAAAAACTTTGTGTGGCCATTGTTGCTGACCAAAAATTGCGATGCCATGATAAATTGACCTCCTTCCCCCCAGTATCGGCACACTGAATTAAGATCGTTAATCGTTGCGTAAATGGTTGACCATTGTTACCGCTGCGGTGCTTACAATGCGCCAAAACCGAGGTCCACCGGCACCTCAGGGGATTCCACCGGGACGGAACGACACAATCGATGGCGGCCAAGCATCTTCAAACTCAATGGTTACTGTGTCTCCCTTGCCGAGACTGCCAAAAAGCCCTCAACCCATGTGTCATTTTAAAATGACGGTTATGAAGAAGGCTTTCAATTTATTTGCCTTCCGTAGTGCGTCGTTACCGTTACACGACTGCTGTGGAAACAGCGGCGACATGGCAACAATAAATGATTAATAGCTTTCACACATTGGTCGCATTCACGTGCAAGGTTGCCGGCACGACGACGTCGTGAAAAATCGTCCGCGAAAACCAAGCCGTTACACTCGGAAACAAGCTCGATTTGACATTTCAGTCTGTTTCCTAATGATTTTATTAAATGAAAGGCACGCCGACAAGAAGGAGTAGAATTGTACCAAAAATGATCTCTTTTGTTGTGCGCTGTGCATAACTTTAGGATCGAAATGTTACACGCAGTGCATACTTTAAGGTTAAATTATTCAATTCGAGTTAGGAAAACGCCAATAGCTATGCAAAGCGCGTCACGTAGTTGCTCTTTCAGGGCTCCTTTGAGCAACTTGTATGCTTTTTTCGCAAAACCTGCCAATGGAACGGCAAAACTACCGCCGTCTGGATCGTGCAACTCCTTTGCCAGTCTATGGAAACTGACATCACGCGTGTTGATTACATGCCTGCGCCTTTGCGGAGGCAAACGGTGAGAAAGGTTGAAAAGAGGCCTGATGGATGAACCGCCATCCATTTGACATCAGTGATAGGCGGACTATTATCGCACGGAATCTTCGGTTGCGCTCCGTTCCGCACGTTCCATTCGCACTCATCACCACTCACATGCTCTCGGTGACACACGACACTCGACCTGTGAAGCTGTCCCCTTCTGCACCCAGCTCGATCCGACATCCCTTTGCTGTGCGGCCCGGGGTAGCTCGAGACTCTAATTCGATATTAATGTGTCATTCTTGGGACTCACCGCGCGAACGGCGCGTGATAAACGACAACCGGGCGTAATGTTATCTACGCTTCGCCGCTTTCATCAACTTCTACCGCAATGCTGCCCGGCGCTTCGGAGCTGGCGTGTCAGTGTTGTCTAATGTTGGTGTGACTGATCCTGTCACAGGGTTTCGGCCCGAATCGAGCCCTGTCGTTGAAATCAAAAACCACTTTTCTGCTTATCACACACGCACACGTACAACACACACACATTTGGGATTCCATTTCGCTGCTCAGGGTCTCGCGCTGTAATAGATTCTAATAGCAAGAGCCTAGTTTATCGTCCTCCACATGCATGCGGGAGCTTTTATCGGACACAACGATAAGCGTTGAGCGATGCTGGGTCTAAATAATTTATCCACAGGGACATATCTTCATCGGTCGTAATGCTTGATTGTGTCACATTCATATCAAAAGTCGTCAGTGCGCAGCGGACGGCAACGGTAAAGGGCCACCCACAAAAACGCTCACCGTATTATAAAACCTGATTTACTAATCTAGGAAAATTGTTTCACTCGGAAACTTTTCCTCGTACAAAACAATGTCCTCGTTCCATCCATTAACTTTACTGTCGAGAAGGTCCAAACAAAAACCGTCTAATTTTCGCTCGTCTACTCGAAACGGAGTGCCAAAACTTGAGCTAAGCAGCGGAACAGTAGAAAACCGGAAATCCTTCCACTGAATCAATGCCGGCAAAACGTTTTTCTCCGCACACTCCGCAAGACCACAAAGTGGTGCGAGGGCAGCATCACGTATCCATGGATTTTGACGCAGAAGAAGAGCTACAACTTTCACCCGTGGTTGCAACCATTTCCCGGCGATTCTCATGATCCATGCTATCGCTCACAGGGAGTACCGTGTTGCTAGGAGATTCGGTTGCTGATTCCATTTGGCCAGCAAGCGTTTTTATTTTTCGCCCTCTCGGCCAGGCAAGGCGCAAAAACCGCCCACTCAACTTCGGCTCGCGCTTTCGCGTGCGGGGATACAATTGAAATAAAAATTATTGCAAAACTTTCGCCCCTCGGATAGGCAACGAACGGATAGGAAGCGTCCACTAGACAGAAGAATGCATAAACGAATTTTTAGTTATCCTCTCCCCGCATCGTTTACTGCAAAAACTTCCTAATACGTCATGGGAAAACGGTGTAACTTTTCTTCTGCCTTATTTCGTTTCTTTTTTTTTTGTTGGTCCCAAATCACAAACAAACATTTCGTACGGTTCATAAAAATGTTTGGAAGCCGTGAGACGCGAAACCGTACGGCAGAATGTGCAGCAAGGCAACTTGCTTTCCCCTCTACTCACTTACCCCCACCGACGCGCCACAAATTCCTTCCGTAAATGGATGAAAACTTTCCCCGTCCTCTTTCATCGCCGCCATCACACAAAACCAAAAATATCAATGCTCAAAGGCGAAGAATTTTAATCAAATTTTGATTTGTTCCACAGCTTTTGTGACGTGCTTGTGACATTCCACAGCGAGGGGGCAAGCTTTCTTTTTATCCGTCTTGCAGTGAAAAAGAGTGCTTGATGCTTGATGCTTGATGAAGAAAAACACATTCCTCGTGTTGCGTTCGATTTCTTTTCATGCCATCGTTCGGGCTCAGTTGCGTGGAAGAAGGGCTCGGAAACGGTTGCTCAATGCTCTAGCATTCCTGTTTGATTCGATTCCAGGACCCGGCATCCCTGGAGAACATCACCGGCAGTGGGTGGGATGAGTGGGTACTACAAGCAAAGGGGTTTCTTCAAATACTTTCATTTACTTTTTCCCTTGTACCGTTTCGCGCCCTACACCGTCCCGAAATGAGCTGAAGCGTCCGTAGCGGTAGGACATGCTCCACCAACGACTAACTATTGATGTTGAGTAGAACTATTTCTTCCCCCGGTAGCCGGTGATACTACCTTCGAAGAATGACACAAACAGCTTCCAACAACATAAAACCAGCCACTCAAACGCTTGCTCAAAGGCATTCCACTTGCCACGGACGGCCAAGGCAACGTTCCCTTCCGAATCGCTGCGGGAAAACGGAAACAGTTTTCCGCTCGAGCGCTTGTGGACAACGTGGACCCACTAGTGGTCGGCTTGGATGGGGTTTTTGGGTGCCGTCCCGATGATACAGCTGCCAACAAGTTGAGCTTGGCAAGCATTTCCAATCAGTGTGCCAACGCAGCACAGAGACTGCTGCCCATGGTTGTGGCATGTTTTGGAATCCATATTTTATTCCACAAGTATGATAATTCCGAATTCGATCACACTCGATCGCTGCTGACGGGAAGATGCATGGAGCGCGTGAGTAGAGAACCGGACGCGGCGTTCTAAACGTCCCTCTCACTAAATCAAACACCCCTAGCGGTGAGTAGTCGCACCAAGCGTTACAAACATTTGCATTCATCTGCATACGACGTTCGCTTGTGCGGAACGTTACGCTGAAGATGATGTTCATGTTTTAAAACAAAGCATTAAAAGTGAGCGAGTTTTTGGGGAAAGCGGACAGGTTTACTACAATCGCCGCCAAGTGGAGCGACACCGCCACACTCGG
Organism: Anopheles epiroticus; assembly: GCA_000349105.1. Taxonomy (NCBI): domain Eukaryota; kingdom Metazoa; phylum Arthropoda; class Insecta; order Diptera; family Culicidae; genus Anopheles; species Anopheles epiroticus. The sequence goes on from KB669725.1 coordinate 118,798, forward strand.
CTCGCTACATGACAAGCGCCGTTGTCAACGCCAGATGGCAGCTGGCAGCCCGCACTGCATTCCGCACCTTCTACCCCAGAGAGCCGGACAATGTTTAAGTGACCCCGACGAGCTTTTGCTTTTACCAACCCTCCACAAAACACCGGTCACCGGGAGCATAGAATCGGGACCAATTTCACCCAAGAAATAGTATGCAAATTTGTGCAACTTTTGTCCTAGTGCGTCCCCGGGACCGTGTAAACTTTACGGTAGACGATAGTTTACGAGCGGGAGCGAGCGTAAGAGAAATGTGTTTGTTTGGTGTGTTGTTTTGTTCACCCTGCTTTCCAAACACTTTTTACAGCCACTTTTTCATAGTGGACAGTTGTCTAATGTACCGAGTGGCTTTAAGCAGGGTGTAAAAAAAGTCGGCAGCGCAAGGTTTCAATCCCTGCGAGGAAATGTGTTTTCGTTTGACCGACTTATTGCTTTCTCACGGCGGTTGTAACGCAGGTGGAACAGCGCGAAGCTGGAAAAGCAAGAAAAACAAAGCTTTCTTTTGGAATGTTTTTGTTTTTCCACACCTTCACCTTCGCCACATCAGTGCGGGCGTGAAGGGAGGAAACCCAACAACTAAAAACACTAGAAGCTTCTTCCAGTCTTGAGAGCGTCGGGTCTTTCCTCTTTGGCACGTTCACTTGTCATTTATTTGCTTTTCGTAACTCTCTTTGACAGTTTCGGGAGTCTCCTGGACCGTTTCCTGGACAGCGGGAAAATGTTCGAACCCCATTCGTTATGTTTTCTCGTACAAATTAACATTGTAATGAGTTTGTTTTAGTGTCTAACAATACCCCCCCCCCCCTACGTTTCCAGCTTCGCATGGCGCATGAATATGCTAATAAAAAACCATTTTACCCTGCCGTTTTCTCTAATGATCTAAACTACTGTGCTGCTGCTGCTACTGCTCGACCATCCATTAGTGGAACCCATCTTTGCACACGTGAGTTCTGATAAAGACGATCCCCGCCGTCCCATCGCCCGACATTCTGCAGCACATGTATGATGGAAATTCTATAACACCGCCATTATCATCATCGGCAGCGATAAGGCCACTTCGTGACTGGTGCTGAAGCTAGGATTTTACTACATTTGTTTTTCCATCCTAGCCCAGCCCGTCCCATCTGTCTCACTGGCAGTGTATAGACCCGTCCTCCCCAGTGTGTCGCGTACGTGCTACGCGAATAATCCGCCCGTAATCTGTGGCGTACCGTGTTGGTTGGTACAAATTTACTCCCACCAGCACCACCTCGCACCCCCATCCCGGCAAAAATGACAACATCAACAACAATAGCCGACTGCAAAAGAGCAACTCCGCCATCGCCAGCAGCAATGGCAGCCTTAGTGGCAGCAAAACTATGAAAGCCAGAACTGTAAAAAGCTCATTGTGACTGTCAGGGAAAGTCACAAAATTTTATGCTGATAACATCTGTCCCCAGGTTTGCCTCTGATAGTTCCCGGCTTAGTCCCCAAAAGCACCCTCTCCTATCTTTCCACCCCCATTCCACCCTTCTTCGTTCTATCGACACTGCAGCAGTTGTCTTGTCACCGCGTCTGTCACCGCCAGCAACATTGCGGCCCACCCAAGCCCCATACCTTCTCGGAAAAACCTTTGACCCCGTTGGGAAAGGTCTCGCAAGCTTCCCAGGGTTTTCTTTCTCCCTTGGCTTGGTGGGCTGGAGTGGAGTGCTGGGTGCTTACAATGTGCTATTGTGGGGCACAAAGCGCGTGTAGGTCCCCACCGCACCGCAGGAACAGCGCGAGTTGTGTTGAGCGCTATTTTCTTCGACAAAATGACGGAAAGCATTGTGAGGGCGAATTGTTCTATATCAGCGGAACACAGACAATGTGGGAGATGAATCTAAGCGCTCTGTTGACGACTTCCACTGGCAACTGGCAACTGCAACAACAGCGCTACGCCGGCAACTGCTACGGTGCAACATTATACTCCCATGTCGCCACCGGGACACACGAAACTCGTACTGCTGGTACCGAGCACGCTAATGCTGTTCCCTTCCCCAATGTGACTCTAAATTGTTGCTCACACGAGAGGAAAACGGGGTCACTTTTTGCACTCGGCCAAACACACCCATCTCCCTCATTATTTGATTAATGTGTGCTGCATCTCTCTGTTTCCACATCGCTTTCTGGATGCCGAGGGCCCTTCGACACTTTCCTTCACCTGCTTATTTTGGCAAGGATTGGGTTAAAAAACTTCCAGCATCCTTTCCAAAAGCCAACTCCATTCCACTTTTTTACTGTTCGCTTTTAGTCAGGATGATGATAACAGACTGACATTGTTGCCAAATTGTTAAGCTGCAGCTCAAAAAATTAGCACTGACATCCCAAAGCTTTCCTCAATCACAACTCCACCCGTTCATTCACCACAAAAACACTCTCCCCAAAAGCAAAAAAACAGATGACATTACCCACAGTACTGCACGCTTCAAGGTTAGAGAGAAAGGACGACAAGGAAAACTTCTTTCTCATTCACAGTTTTCGCCCCTCGGGAAATTCGATGGCGGTGCGTTGGTAGCGGTGAATTTTACGGTAATGCCGAACCCTCCAAAATGCATTCCCTACTATGAAGGACTTGCCCGTACGCTGCAGTAGCATTGTTAAAGCTTGTCTTTCGTACGGGGAAAGCTCAGTTTGTGCGAGTCTTTGCAATATGTTTTTGTGGCCAAATGCGAAAAGCGTCTGCCGGTTGAACTGTGCAACAATCTGCGAACCATGCAACAAAGTTGAAGTTTCAAGGTTGAGGACGCTGTTTATATAAAGGTCCAAAAAAAAAGCAGCCCGAAGAGCTACATTTGAAACACAAATTGCATAATTTATGGCGTCTCGTCGATATGTGCCTCAAAGTATGCAACCCGCACATCAAAATGCGTAAATTTGTTGCCGACTGCACTGTACTGGCATATGTATTATTATCAAACATTTTAAATACCTTATTCAATAGACTGCAGATACAATACACTTTCCCGGTAACTCATGTTGACCCGACTTATTGTTAACATCATACCCGAAACAGCTGCCGTTAACCATTTCAAACCAAAAAAGTTCAATCAACCATTCGTGCGTAATAAATGTTTTAATTTGTGTCCACCGCTTCCTTTAATCAACCTGTCAAAAAATGTTGATCTCCAACCTAAACCCCCCTTCCCCTCCCACACACACACACATAGCGGCATATCCGTTTGCTGCTTGAAATTGATACTATGTTCATCAACGAAAGGAATGTATCGCTCGACACGATTGAGTGAAGTGTGTTCGAGAGCAAGAGTGGACTTGAGCGTGGTGGTCTCCCACTGCCAACTATCCTGTTGAACAGGGGTAATTACTACCGACAAAATAAACCCTCAATCAACCGTGCGATGGTGCCAGCAGCGCTAGAGGCAGAGCCTCCAGGTTCGAGGGTTGCGCACCCATGTTACGGATAATAAATAGTAACTGCCGCTCAATGTTGCTGTTGCGTTTTTTTTTTTCATTTCAGTAAGCCCCTATTATGAAACAACGCTTGCACGAGAGCCGCAACCTGTAAACAAATACTTCAATTATCGTAACAGTTCACACAATGAGCCTTTTCATCAGAGCCAAGTACACGTGGCATAACAAAACGCCTTCCCTGCCGGTTTCTCTCGCTCGCCACACAAACCCTGCTGGTTGCTAGGGTGTTGCCAAGAATTATGACGCGTTACCATGCAGAGAGACTGGCACACCACGGAAAATTCAGTAGAACGAAAGGTTCGATACCGGGACCTTTCCTCGCCCTCCCTACCAAAGCCACAATGTGCCTCGAGTGCAATGTTGTTAAATTAATTGTAAGGGCTTTTATTCTCCATCAACTGTCCCTCCCCCATCCAAACAATGTCAATGAGCAACACACACACACACATACACACACACACACGCACAACGGTGAAACACCCGGGGGACGGTAAGAACAGGGCCCTACGGGACAGGCGCTGCAGGTGGAAAGTGGTACAATATTATGTTTTAACCTAATCACCCAGACCACATTATTTTATCTACAGTGCCGCCAGTGGTGACCGCGTGACGTACCCGGCCACCGTGCACGCACACTGACGACAGTGGGAAGGATGGCCTGCGAGGCGACGGAACACCATTTGGTTGCATTTTTGCTGATTAGCAATAGCCAGGGAAACAGTTAAATGGGCCGTACTCAATTTGGCTCAAATTCGATCCCATTCTGGCTCCAATGTACAAATGATTCCGCAACGCATAAACGCATGGGTGGGAGGAGGATTGTGATTGTGCGAACACGCTCTTCGTTTGATCATTGACCTACCTCACTCACCCCCGTTCTGCCAGTCTCACACCGTATTCGGGCCGAACATGTCTCGGTGCCCCGGGCAGGAGGCACGACCGTGTACAGCAAATTGCAAAAGCCGCCGAATTGAAACCGGACGTAATTTAATAATAAAATTTCCATGTTTATGATACATTCAGAACATGCACAACCAACCAGCCCCTTCATGCTGGCGGGACCGTGGGAGCCTTTCCTACAGGTTTCCCGCCCAAAAAAAAAGGACGAAGCGCGTGAAACTCCGGTGGCAACACACTCGCTTGTTAGCTAGAACCGGCGCACCGACGTCTCCGGGCGCAAAACACGGGAAAGGGCTGGAGAAACAACACTAGGTGGCGATAATTTTGCCCCAAAATCAATTACATCGATCAATAAAAACACTTCCCTCCACTTCTCCCCTTTTGCTCCCACCAGTGATGGGTCGAGAATGATCCGGCGAAACTGAATCAGAATACACCCGATCCCATTGCGGGAGAGAATAATTGGACAATCATTGTTCCACGAAACGAGCGCACAGGGTGCCGGTGTCGGCGGACACACCAGCCAAACACTCCATACGCAATCAGCCCTCGGAAAATGGTCAACCGGAGGTCTGGCCTCGATTTTTCCCAGCCCAGCATTGGCTCCCAACCACACCCACGCACGCTCCATTTCTAACATATTTCAAAAGTGCCCAATTCCAGCCGTACCCGTACACGGCCAGGCCCACTACAAACCATTTCGATCTCTAAAAGCGCGCCATCATGGTGAGAGAGAATTAGATTTTCCGCCTAATTCGCTTGCGGGTAGAGGGAAGGGTGTGGACATTCATGCAGTAGAATATACATTACACACACTATATGTGCCCCAGAAATACCTTCTCCTTTTTGAATATTATAATCGGCAGCACACGGCAGGTTTTCACCCGTGGAGGACTTGAACCGACGACCTACGAGAACAGCTCACTGTCATGAGCCGTGCGCTTACCGATTGTTCTAATGAGCTGTTTGCATTGCGTGAGTGTATACGCGTATATGAACCGCCAGCTCTAATGGAGGATAATCTAATCACTCTTAACACAATAAAACCACCGTAGAATGCATTCGCACAAGCATTAAAGGCATCCCTTCCCGTCTCGTGGGGTGCTTGTTTATCGCTATCGCACTGTTGTTAAAAGAAATCACAATTTCTTCAGCCTTTTCACGTTCACGCATCGCAAAGCATGTCACGCTGTTACGCAAAAACTACGCAAAGCACACAATCCCACACCCATCCAGACGATATGCCTTGTTGCGTGGGCCATATCACTCGTGCTGGAATGACAACGGCAGAGCTTTGCAAGCACAAGTCAATTAAAGTGGCGCCAGAAGCACTTTCAAAACTCCGGAAGTGTGCGCTTTATTAAATTCTCTTACTTTGCGTACCGACTTTTTTCACCCGTTTCGCGATATGGAGTGTCGTACTGCATGATTCTTACCAACTCGTTTCCTCTCAGTTTTAGGTATGCAAACAAATGAGACACTTTTTTTGGGGCCAAATGAGACACCGAATAACGGAACCGTCATCTCCGTCAAGGAAAGAAGAAAAAGCGTGAATTCTCTCGGTCCTATAAAACACTGTCCTCGTGCCATTCGCACCATCATCCTCACTTGAATGTTTTGCGCCAAAAAGAAAGCCTAAAAAATGGAAAACTCGCCTAACCTGTCTGCCACTTAACCGCTTTGTTCTTAACTCCTTCGCTATGCCCATTTTCTCTACTCCGGCGGTCGGATGGTAAAGGGGCCGGGACGGCTGGCACCCGTCTTTGTTTACGCGCTGAAAGGACATAATTAAACACGATTAAATTCACACCTCGAAATGTGTTTTTGGGGTTTCTTTTCTGCCACCCTCGCGCATCTAGCGCATCATTCGTGTTTTTCTTTCCCTTTGTCGCTTCAGCTGATTTTCGAAAAGTTTTTCTTCGCCCAAAGCCAAAGGCCGGATAAGAAAGAAAGTTAGGCTCGGGTTGGAGGGACAGAATGGGTCCCTGTTGGACGTTTGGTTTCGTCCTGCTGGTCGTCGCGCTCGTTGCCGTTGTTGCCCTGCGGGGTTAAATTCTATTGTTTTGGGGAGCACAATTTACCGCCAGCGACATTTTCATTCCCATCTTTCGGGCCACGTGGTGGCATTAGGTTTATGAAATTGGAGGGTATCGTCAACGCCTTACCTAAAGAGTCAACACTATCTCTGCTGTGGTTTAAAGCGAAGGTCTATCCAAAAGGAACACACAAAAACATATTTCATAACAAGCCAAGGTGTGTCCAACCCACCGCATTGTTCCGCTGAATAAATGATCAAGAATGTGCTTTGTCGAATAATAATTTGTAAGATTATTTCCCACAAAACTAGCACGTCTGTGAAGACAATTTTCCCTAAGAAATATAGAAACCTTCGTTTTCTAAACTCACCCAGCCGACCTAGACACTAGTCGGGTGTGATTTACGCTTCACAAAATTGCAACATGTTTCCGCTTCCAGAAAACGACGTGTAACGCTGCAGAAATAGATCGACCATGCACGGTGCCAAAAACTACTTTGTCGGCGTGCACACATCATAAACAAGCTGATGATGGTGTAGTTCTTACCCGTCGAAGAACTATGCAAATATTGGTTCGAAGAGCAAAAAAAAAGATGCAGTTTGGGGCGCCGGAGAACCGCATCGTCATCGAAGACTCACCATCGTACCAGCTGTAAAAATAGTTGCCACGAAAATACCATGCGAAGCGGGCACAATATTCTGTTCCCGTCGATGACGGTGTTTAGAATCGTGAAGTACACTACCCAAAAATCCAATTATCACGAGGTTACAGGGAGCCAACACAACGGACAGGGTTGGAGGCGTCCAGTCTAACGAGACGGCTGATACATATGTTCGCACAGCTCAACGGTCGGTTAGAGCATGCGGGACGCAATCTTCCACCTGAAAAGCTGAAGCTTTTACCTCGTTGCATGATCACTCAACAAACCATCTTCGTGACCGATGTAGATGCACACTAACGACAACGCTTTTCCAGATCGTAGTACATTGAAGTTTACACACATTCTGAGTTCTGCTCTTCGCTCCGCGCTCCTAAGAAACGGTACAACAACATCAGCAACGACGACGACAACGGTTCGACAAGTAGCGCTCAAGGAGTTTGATGCAGCTCTGCAGGCAAAACTACACCAAGCCAAGGAACTGCAACTCGGTCGACAGTGTTCGAAGCACCCAGGCAAAAGTTTATGTTGTTTTCGAGTGCTTCCGGTCTCATGCGTCTAAGGTGTGCGTACGATGCAAACGAGACCGAGGGCAGACTGCGACGATTGATATATGTATCCATGCACGTTTCCGGCAGCTGTGGTCTCTAACAGAGGCCGGGAGCTGAGTTGCCTTCCCTGCTGTATACAGTTACCTCCAGCCAGACTGAGATCCCAACTGAACGTGAGGTGGGCTTGTAGAACAAGCTGACGGTTTACACCCGGACTGTGCGAGGAGAAACTTTTGCCTTGGAAAAACTTTTCGCTCGCACCATACCACAGCCTCCGCTACGCAAGACAATCCCCGGGTTGCTCCGGTGCGCTGCAACGTAAGGCACACGGTCGCAGTCCCGATCTGGGACAATCCTGGTTGCGCGCAGTATGTATGAGCAATAAACGTCAGCCAGAGCAACCGACAACCGGCGTTCTTCGCAACACCGACATACAAGCAGTTTTGCATAAGTACACCGGTACTGGCGGGCGGCGGTTTCCTCAATTTGCAAATTGAAACACTTCCTTTCGTAAACGGCAACTGCCGATGCGACGGAAGCGCACCCAAATGCGGCCACTGAAGCAAATGGGAGAAGGAGATGAGTGGCTGCCCTTTGCGAAATGGCGAATTAAGGCACTGAATGAGTGAAAGGCGTGCTGCAAGCAGATATACACATTGGATGAGTCGGATACAATTTACTTAGTAAATTATAACTTTTCGTTCAATTGCAACTCCGGGCGCCAGAGAAATTCGTCCGTGTGCAAATCGACCGATGAAGTCGTCCGGAGGGTTTATACGCCCGTTCTACCACTGCGCTCTCGTAACAAATGTAGCCGACCATTCGGGCTGTCGAGTGCGCTGCATCCGAGGAAGCAAGTTTTTACAGTTTTCACTCGTTTAGCAATGGCACGAGAGATACTGCATGGACAGGAAAGGTGGCACTTCACGCTGGAAACAGTTTTTCAAACACTGCAAGATCTGACGCACATTAGAAGCTCCATTTCAAACCTCTTTATGTTTATCGGCTACAATAAATGATACGTCCAGAAAATGTGTACTTGCTGTTCATATATATTTATACATTACATGATTTTGGACAGTGAAGCGCTCTGAAGAGCTCCAATAGTGGCGTCGGCATGTTCTCGCTAAGAGCAAGATGCCAGACAACTCGTCGGATTTACAAATATGGAATAGAATTGTCCTAGGCAGAGATTCGTCACTTAATCAGCTTTTAACCATAGATGGAATATTAAATATGGGTTCGATTTCTGGCGCAACTTCAACCATTAAATCACATGGTCATAATCACTTTACACACTTTTGAAACCCATATTAGTATGGGTTTTGTGCAAGCAAAGCATTTGCGCATAAAAATTATAATTTTTGAAAAGCGTTACTTCACCGCCGTTGCCAGTCGACATAAATCGACTTCGACTTCGGTCGACTTCGGAGAAATTCGCGAACGTCAGCTCGCGTTTATACTCCTCAACGCGATGAGTTCACTTCTTCGTGTGTTTGACAGCAGCCCACAATAACAACGCGGATTGGTAGAAGCTGCAAAAGTTCACAAAATTCTTTAATAATTGCCACCAACGATGGCTCCGACCGTGCAAAACGGTGCGAACGGAGCAGATAAGCGTCCCGTTCGCCAGCAGGAACGCAGGTAAGCATGCAGAAGACATTCCACGCAATGGAACATCAACAAGCGCTTTCAGTGCTCCCGCATCATGGTTTGTCGTTGTTGCTTCCCATTACCAGGTCGGAGCTTATATCTCGGGTGAAATATTGCAACACGCTGCCGGATATTCCGTTCGATCTGAAGTTCATCACGTACCCGTTCGAAAATGACCGCTTCATCCAGTACAATCCGACATCGCTGGAGCGGAACTACCGATACGAGGTGCTTACCGAGCACGATCTGGGCGTCACCATTGACCTGATCAACCGGGACCTCTACCAGATCGACCATATGGCCCAGCTGGACCCGGCCGATGAGAAGCTCCTCGAGGAAGACATTCACACGCCGCAGGACTCGATGCGCAGCAGTCGCCATGCTAAGAGCGTGTCCTGGTTGCGAAAGTCGGAGTACATCTCCACAGAGCAGACGCGCTTCAACCCGCAAACGATGGAGAAGGTGGAGGCAAAGGTCGGTTTTAACGTGAAGAAGAGCTTACGCGAGGAAACGCTCTACATGGATCGCGAGGCACAGATCAGGGCGATCGAGAAAACGTTCGAGGACAACACGAAGCCGATCACGACGCACTACAGCAAGCCGGGTGTTACGCCGGTCGAGATCATGCCCGTCTTTCCGGACTTTGCCAACTGGAAGTATCCGTGTGCGCAGGTCATTTTCGATTCGGATCCGGCACCGAGCGGCAAGAACGTACCGGCGCAGATCGAGGAGATGTCGCAGGCCATGATTCGCGGTGTGATGGACGAGAGTGGCGAACAGTTTGTGGCGTACTTCCTGCCTACCGAGGAAACGCTCGAGAAAAGGCGACGAGATCTGGTCAACGAAACGCTGTACGAGGATGAGGAGGAGTACGAGTACAAGATGGCCCGCGAATACAACTGGAACGTGAAGAGCAAGGCGTCGAAGGGCTACGAGGAGAACTACTATCTTGTGTTGCGCCAGGACGGTATCTATTACAACGAGCTGGAGACGCGCGTTCGATTGAGCAAACGTCGACAAAAGAACGCTCAGCAGCAGAGCAACACGAAACTGGTGGTGAAGCATCGTCCATTGAATGCTTCCGAGCATCGTATGCAGCGCTATCGCGAGCGGCAACTTGAACCAGCCGGCGAAGAAGACGACGAGGATATCGAGGAGGAAGAGGAGGAGGAAGACGACGAGGAGGAGGCACAAGGCAGCCAGACGCAAGGAGGTGAAGGCAAGGCCGGAGATGATGACGAAAGGTCGAAGCGGGAAGGACGCGACAGAAGTCGCTCGGGCAGTCGATCACGGTCCCGATCCCAGGGATCGAATCGATCTGGTTCGTCGCGCTCAAGATCAAGGTATGGGTAGAATCGCATTAATTGCCAGCAGCATGCATCTAACGACATGTTTCCCCATCTCCACTTTTCAGATCTGGAACTAGGTCACAATCGAGATCCGTTTCGAGAAGTCGCAGCCGATCCAAATCGGGCAGTCGTAGTCGCAGCCGCAGCCGCAGTCGTAGCCGTAGCGGCTCGGGAAGTCGCAGTGGATCTGGAAGCCGTTCGCCATCCCGTAGCCGCAGCCGAAGCGTTTCACGTTCCCGTTCTCGTTCTGGTTCAGGTTCGCAGCGCGGGTCGGCATCCCGTTCGCGTTCTGTGTCGCGATCGCGCTCGAGATCACGATCGCGTTCTGGCTCCCGTTCGGGATCAGGTTCACGCAGCCGATCTGGCACACCCGATGGAGGAGGTTCCCGCAGTGGATCGGCCAGTCGTTCGGGCAGCGATTCAGAATAAGTGCTATCTAAACAGCGCTAACCCTTTTTACAATTCTATCCGAGTACAATAAACGTCTCTGACTACTGCACGATATCGTTTATTGGCCGGGTTCTAGTTGTTGCCATGGTGATGACTTCAACAGCAATGCATAACAAAAACATTTGGTAACTCGTTTGTACAACCGTGTTTTCACAGAAAGCTTCAAGAAAATGAATCAAAACCCGGTTTGGGAGGACAGGGAAGTGAAATTTGACACTCCGTCTATGTAAGAATCTTCTCGAGGTCCCATGGGCTGCAATTTTTAATCTGACTCCGCTTCCAGCTATAAAACAATACGCAGCGGTGAGGTCATCCTCGATGTGCTCGACTCCGTGGAGGACACCAAGGGTAACAGTGGTGATTGTGGTCGAATTTTGGTGACCAACCTGCGCCTGATCTGGTACTCGGTCACCTCACACCGATTCAGCCTGTCCATCGGATACTCCTGCATACTAACTATGAACACGAAAACGGTCGTTTCGAAAGTGCGCGGAACAACGCAAGCTCTGTACATAATGAGCGTTGGTTCCAATTCCCGGTTCGAGTTCATTTTCACCAACCTTACGGCGACGAATACGAAACATTTTGCGTCCATCTTTGACGTGTATCGGCTCTACCAGGCCTCAACCATTTATAGAGAGCTCAAGTTGCGCTCATCGGTCGTGGTTTCCGGACAGCTGCAAGTTCAGCCACAGGAACAGATCTTCAACACCATCAGCGGCGTTTGGAACCTCTCCAGCGATCAAGGCAATTTGGGGATCCTCATCGTGAGCAACGTGCGACTCGTTTGGTATGCTGAGATGAACAACAGCTTCAACATTTCGCTACCGTACATGCAGATTGCAAATTTGCGTATCCGCGAATCGAAGTACGGACCGGCGTTGGTGATCCAAACGCTCGAAACGGCCGGATCGTACGTGCTGGGTTTTCGCATAGACCCTTCGGACCGACTCGGGGACGTGTACAAAGAGCTGCTTTCGCTGCACAGCGTGTACACGGAATCTCCCGTTTTTGGAGTATTTTACGAAGCTCCCGTCGACTCGGAACGGGCACCAACCGAATCGGCCGACGACATTGAGGAGATCGATTCTACCGTAGGGAGTGACATTAATTCAAAGTTTACGGCTTATTTGGCGGAGACAGCATCGGGCGACGCAGTGGGACGACCCCAACGTAAGCCCTTCTACTGCAAGGAGCTAGGTTTTGCCATGGAATCACTGAAGGATGGTTACACCATAAAAGATTTGTGGGACGTTCTGCCTTCCCAGTAGACATTATTAAAGACAAGACAATTATTTGGAATTCAGTGTTACCGATCGAAAAAAGAGTACCTATCTAAACTGTCTCCTAATCTCCTATCTTCATTTTGCGTTTCGGATGCGCCGGTATGAGCCATTCAAAAACGCCGCTTGACAACTGAAGCACTCGACGGTAGTTTCTAAACTCATTTCAATCCTGTTTGCCAATGCGTGTGTCTCACAGTCTCATTAATAAACAGTGCAAAGATAGCCATTTTCGCAACAACAACTTATAATTCACATTAAAAAATGGGCCTAAATGATGCCTTCAACTATGTTCTCTTCAATAATCCCGTTTCCAGCACCATGTGGTCCATGGCCGCTCAAGGAGCGAAAGCGGCGGTACGTATTTTTTTCGTGTAGCAACGACCACAAATCCAACATGTCCTTATGCCCACAGTGATTAATGTTCCGAATGTTTCTTTACCACGCTCTCTAGGGACTGAAACCAAAAGCCGTGACACAGACTGCGGCAACTCACACGAAAGCTGTGGTCGAACAAGCGTTGCCCCCATTGTGGAAGCTTCTGGGCGTAAACCGCCATATCGTGCGACTTGCCGGATTAAGCGGCGCTGCCGCTGTTGTTCTTGGGGCGTATGGCGCTCACTACCATTTCACACCGAAGGACGAGAACACGCAGGAACGTGACCCGAAGCAGATATTTGAAATGACCAACCGATACCACTTCATCCATTCGTTGGCACTTCTTGCAGCTCCGCTAGCGCGACGTCCTTATCTGGTAAGAGATAGTTCCATTCCCTGAATCCACAGCCTATCACAATGATGCACTTTGCCCATTTTGCTCCCAACAGACGACGACACTAATTGCCTCGGGAATGTCGTTGTTCTGCGGAACGTGCTACTACCTGGCGTTCACCAACGATCGCCGTGCAGCTCAACTCACACCGATGGGTGGTTTCCTGTTGATCTTTGGGTGGCTGTCTTTTATTATCTAAGCATACAGGTGGGGAAGGGGAAAGCAAACGAGCATTTACAACACGTGTTTTATGATCACCTTAGTACTTGGGATTGGTAATTGGAGCTTTTGAATAAAGCGCCCCGTCTACAGCACGATTACTTGTGGCTTCAAATTGCACCGCTCGATGACATATTGTGGCATGCAGAAGGTAGGATTGACCGGCTTCAATCGCTTGTCGCCTAGCAGGGACAGTGCGCCGAGCCCGAACAGTGTGTGAAAAATGTCCGGCATATTTCCGGTACGATCCGCGAAGCCGCCCGTCTCCGCGTCCTGACACGAGAGGATAAAGTTTTCCAGCTTTTCCGAGCTGATCCAGTGCAACCGGCCAATAATGGTGAGGGAAGCCAACACCCACCAGGAGTAGCACACGTCGGGTAGCTTTTCTGGGCGTCCGTTTAAGCCGCCACTGGGAAGCTGCCGTTCACATAGCCACCACGCCAACCGCTCACAATCGAGCCGGTGCAGCTGGTCCGTGATCGAGAGGAAGCCTACGCAACAATAAATCAATCCGGCGTGACTTTCCGCATTCGGTTTCGATCCAAACCCGCCGTCCGAGTTGCAGCAGGACATGACAAAGTTTACCGCCTTTTCTACACCCATCACGTCCATGCGGCCCTTTGGAAGGGAAGGATGGTAACGTTTGTTAGCAAACCAAGCAAGCACTAAACTCGAACGGGATGTTGGCATACTTACAATTAAGCTCAGAATGGCTACTGCACAGAAGGAAAACCGCGTGTCCACCTCTCCCCACTTGTCACCGAAGAAACTTCCGTCTAGCTGTTGCAGTGAGGCCACATACTTTGCCACCAGCTCCGTATCGATTGCATCCAGACAGTCGTAGATGACCAGTATCTGAACCGCACTCAGTGTGTATAGCATGTGCGGATCGTGACCTTCACAAGCAGCAATGCCTCCCGTCACCGGGCACTGGCACTTCTTGATGAACTCTATGATCGACCCCTTGTCCAGCCGGCTCAGCTCATTCATCAGGTCTAGCCCCGTCACTCCCCAGTAGATACCGGACATCCGCAGAAACTCTGTCATGCAGTACTCCTACGGTGGGAAAGCAACTTATCAAAGACACCGTACGGAGCGAACCGAGAGCAAAGAAACACTCACGTAGTCGTTCTTGTCGTTGCCATGGTTCGCAATGTAATCGACATGCTTGCCGAAGTACAATTGCTTCGAATCATCGGTTATGCTCACATCGTTCGAGGTGAATGCCTACAAAACAAAAGAACGGCTAGTTAGTTTTCGTTTGTCCGAAATTCGTTTTCCCACCGATCATTTACCATCTCTACGAGCAGAATACCGTTGCCAACGCGGAGGAGGAGCAGCTGATGGTCCGTTACTTATGCGGGCGCTAATATTGTACGAGATTTTCGATACGATCTTGCTAATTTCTCCGTTCCCCTTTTCACGGATGACCTTAGAAAAACAAAGAAATGTCATATTCATTTACACACACGATCAGCTCGGCCAGGGTTGCACTCGCTCAGAAATTAGCACGGAATTCGCCCATTCAAAATTCGTTCAATTTGCTAATGATCTAATTAATTTTAAGAATAAAAATATTAAATCCCTATGATACCTCTATCTGGACCGGATTGTGCGGAAATTACAATTTCCTCCCGCGATATCAGAGAAACTCCACACGTACGCAGCCACACGACGGCATGACAGCAAAGTGACACGAAGATTGTTGAAACGTTGACAAACAAACGCTGGCTTTTTTGATTACATTTTTTCACCTCCCGATAAAGCAAAAGCGAACAAAAAAACCGCTCAAAGTAAACATCTGACCAAATGATTCACCGCGGCCGACGAAGTCAGTCCGCTACTTTCCACTGGCTCACTGGAACTTGCCCACTTGATAGAAAATGAACTCAGTACTGTGTGCCTAATCTTACGTGCAATTAATTAACTTCGTGAAACGTGTGACACTTCATCAACGCAGGCGGATAAATCGAGAGTAGCGAGATACCGCTTCCCTGGAAAGGGATTCACTGATAACGCCACTGCCCCACTGGTCTAAAGGCAAGATCCGATCCCGTCCAAACACAACAGTGCGGTGAATTTTGTTACGTGTCAGTACTGCCTACTTTGTTGGAAGAATCCGCAATACCGTGCACAGAATGGGTGTCGTCGGAAAGGGTGATGGAATGCGGGCGTTAATTCTGGTCGGTGGGTATGGCACGCGGCTACGGCCGTTAACGCTCAGCACTCCGAAACCGCTGGTCGAGTTCGCCAACAAGCCCATCCTCCTTCACCAGATCGAAGCCCTAGTCGAGGCGGGTGTAACGCAGGTCATTCTGGCCGTTTCCTATCGCGCCGAACAGATGGAAGCAGAACTGTCGGCCCAGGTCGAACGACTCGGCGTAAAGTTGATTTTTTCGCATGAGACTGAGCCACTCGGCACGGCGGGACCGCTGGCCCTAGCCAAGTCGATACTCGCGGAGAGCACCGAACCGTTCTTTGTGCTAAACTCGGACATCATCTGCGACTTTCCGTTCAAAGAGCTAGAGCAGTTCCATCGGAGGCATGGGCGGGAGGGTACGATTGTGGTGACACGTGTCGAGGAACCGTCCAAGTACGGTGTCGTGCTGTACGCAGATGACGGATGCATTAAGAGCTTCATCGAGAAGCCGCAAGAGTTTGTGAGCAACAAGATCAACGCGGGCATGTACGTGCTCAACCCGTCCGTCCTGTCGCGGATCGAGCTGAAGCCGACGTCCATCGAGAAGGAGATTTTCCCGGTGATGTCGCACGAGAAGGAGCTGTACGCGTTCGAGCTGAACGGGTTCTGGATGGACATTGGGCAGCCCCGTGACTTTCTCACTGGAATGTGCCTCTACCTGACCTCGCTGCGACAGCGACAACCGGAGCGACTGTACAGCGGGCCGGCCGGATTCGTGGGCAACGTGCTGGTGGATCCGACGGCCAAGATCGGAGCCGGTTGCCGGATTGGACCGAACGTTACGATCGGTCCGAACGTGGTGATCGAGGATGGGGTGTGCATAAAGCGTTGCACCATCCTGAAGGATGCCATAATCAAGTCACACTCGTGGCTAGATAGCTGCATCATCGGCTGGCGGTGTGTAGTCGGTCGCTGGGTTCGGCTCGAGGGCACCACCGTGCTCGGCGAAGACGTAATCGTGAAGGATGAGATCTATATCAACGGTGGACAGGTGTTGCCACACAAAAGCATCGCCTTAAGCGTCCCCGAACCGCAGATCATCATGTAATGGGGCAAAAAAACGAGCGCGCAGCGGCACATCCACCGACCAAACCAAACCGGTTTCCGTGGCTCGCGAGCGAAGATGCTACATTTTCATGTTTTCTTTTCTAAAGGTAGTTTTATTTTATTACTGTTTTACCAACTAGAAATCCCCATTGAATGGAACATTTTTACAAATGAACGAACGAACGTACGGGTGGCGTGTGTGTTTTTCCTCTACATTTCCTTACGGTCAATGTAAAAAATATCGTTAAGCGAAACTTTAACACGTGCGTGATTTATTTTCGCGGTTCGCCTCACTGCTGTGTTTTTTCTTGTGTTCTATATATTTTGCATTCCAAAATAATAAAATACCACTCTGTCTACCAAAAACCGGGGAGCTTTCTTGATTACTAAGTGGGAAATGAGATTAGACGGAGGTATATTTTCCTTCGGCACGGTTTGGCGAGAGCGAGACCTATATTGATTCTGTGGTTTGATAATAGACAGATAGAATGTTCGATTAGATAGCGACACGGTGCACGTAGCCTTCCATTTGTGATAGTCTTATGTTGTTATGAGTTCAGTACAGTACGGAGTATAGATCGCGTTTGGCCAATCCTGGCGTGAAGTAGAGAAACATGAAAGCCATGGGTACGGTAGCATTAAAACGTCTCGAATAAGTCTATTTAAATCCATTAAAAACCTACAATTAATAGGTTATTGCGTTGCCAGCCTAGAGCTAACGTCCGTCTAGCTTACATGATCTACTTTCCGGGAGTTCGGTTCGAGCTCCTTTCCTTGCGGATGTATTATAGTAGGATTAATGTATAGTTCACGCATGCTTAGCGTGTGTATGTAGGAAAATTCCCCCCGTTCGTGAGAGAAAAACCAAAACTGATGCGCTGCTGATTGTTCTCAGATGCTTAAGTTTTAAAAAGTCCGGTCAGATTTCTTCAATAACTTGATATCATAAGTGCGTGTGTGTGTGTGTGTGGCCTAGTAGCGGCCGTTGTCGAAACGATTTGACATCGATTGGCCACCATAACGGTCCTGGGGTCGGCCACCACCACCACCACCACCACCACTGCCGCCCATAAACTGATTCGCGCGTGGCTGATCCATAAAGCTACCTCCACCGGACGACATTGGCATCGGTTTACGCTCGTTGTACGTCCGATCGTACCGGTCCTGCCCATTGTCCATATTTCTCCAGCCACCGCTGCCCCCGTCGTTCACCTTATCGCCCCAATTACCCAGCGACGATATGCCACTGATCTGGGACATACCAGAGCTGTTGTGCCAATTGCCACCTGAATTCGTGCCGGTTCCACCACTGGTACGATCGTTTCCGTACCTGCTGCTAGAGGAATTATTACGATCGCGATCATCACCGCGGCCACCTCCTCCACTGCTTCCGTTCAGACCACCGCCACTACCTCCACTCACGCCGCCGCCGCCACCACCACCACGGTAGTCGTTGGAGCGGTCACTGTAGCGGCTCTCCTTACTCAACGATTGCGACAGCAGTCCACCGCCACCTCCGCCGCTTCCACGACCGTCGTACGAGCTGGAAATCGGGCGGTCCAGGTCGCGCTTGGTATAACCACTGTCTCGCTTGCCGTAATCGTCGCCCGAACGACCACTCGATTTGTAGTCGTCCCGAGAGTCTCGCTTATAGTCATCACCTCCACCACCACCACTTCCTCCACCGCCGCGCTTATAGTCATCACCTCCACGTTTGTAGTCATCGCCGCCGCGCCTATAGTCATCGTTACGCTTGAAACTATCCCTTCGGAAGTCATCCCGTTTGGAGGAGGACGAGGTCGACGACGGATAATCATCTAAGCGGCTCTTCTTGTCGGACGACGAAATGCGATCATAGTTGTTGGTGCGTCTACTGCAATTGAAGAGAAAACCACATTAGCACACATATTTGAAGAGATATTCACACCAAACTGGAGCCACATACCCAGAGCCGGACGTGATGGAAGAATCGAACCTCGGGGGCGGCGGTGCTTCAACACGCCTATCGGGCGCTGGTCGTTTGCGATCATCGTCATAGCGATCGGTGGAAGGACGCTTCAGCGACCTCTTTGCCTCCTCGATCCTGGAATGGGTTTGTGGTGCAAAAAATGCAATTGGTTAATACACAGTCAGCCTAGATCGAAAAGTGTTTGTTGGGGAAATTTATCAAATTAGAAACATCGTATCTTTGGACGTCTTTGCAGGCGGCGCATCGCCCATCCAACGTCCTATAAACTTCTGGCTTATTTTCGTAGCTATTTACTTAAAAACATGTCTTCAAACACTACGGGAAGCGGGGTTCAGGATCACAGCACATTTCTGGTTTTCACTTATTGCACACAAGAAAAACATCTCAATATAAGACGGTCTTGTATTACGATCTGCTATACATATGTATGGTATAATCGTCGGCACAACACCGTCAGCCTCGGGGATTCCTCTGCACTCCTCTTGCACGATGACAAAACTCTCTTCAGAATGATCGCGCAGAACGATGGCACTGATGCCGCTGCACCATATTCAACTCCATAAGCACTCCATTATCGTTGGTCTGGTCTGGTCTGGTCTGGTCGGTCGCACTGGTTTGATGAAATTGTCTCTATAAGCTCGTCTGTGCTACACAACTTTTGCCAAGAAAGTTACTTAGTCGACACGTTGATACGCAAATGTCCTATCTCCGAGCTCACGTAATCCAAGCGTTGATGAAAGAAACAGCATCAGCAGTAGTTTCTGCGCCGGTCATGACTGTGAGACACCTTTCAAAAACAATTCCTAAAAACGAGCATCTTAAAACGCCTCTTCACCCTTCTCTTATTTACTCTTTCGATCACTTGATTCCCTACCAGGGAAAACTACTACACCTCTCTTTCGCCATGTGCAAGGACGAGAGGGATAGTATTTGAACACTGATAGCTTACGGTACTCGTTAGAACGGAAATAAAGGCAAACAACACAAACGGAACCGTAGTAACGAGAAATCTAGAATGAAAGGTAAATGTGTGTGTTTTGTTGGGTGAAATATTAATGTGAATTTGCAACCGTACTTCCTTTGCTGCTGTTTCAGCTCCAGATGCTCGAGTTCGATCTTCTCCCGCTCGAGCTTCTGCCGCTCGCGCACGATCCGCAGCAGTTCTGCCTTCTCCTTTTCGATACGTTCGCGCTCGGCGGCCAGCTTTTCCCGCTCGCGCTGCAGTCGCTCCTCCTCTTCCCGCTGCCGGACACGGATCTCCCTGCGGCGCCGTTCCTCCTCGCGCAGCTGACGCTCTCGTTCGCGCAACCGATGGCGTTCCCGTTCCTCGCGAATCTTCTGCAAAGACAGAACCTCGCGCGATTCGCGCGAATCACGATCTTTGGTGGCTGATGCTGCTCCACGGCTGCGGCTACGTGGCTGCCGGTCCCGGTCCCGATCCCGTAGCTGTGACGATCCGTGCGTGTTGGAACGACGATCGCGAGATGAGCGACTCCGTTCACGACTACGCCTACCGGCCGCCGTCACGTGGTCGGTGCTCTTTCGCGTACCATCAGCTCCACTCTTCTCTATTCTTCCTCCTCCTCCTCCTCCTGCTCCTACTCCTCCGGTACCGCCAACCCTTGGTGTACCTACACCCCGTTCGGCAATCGCGGTTGGCCGTTTGCCATCGGATGCCGGTCGAACTGGGCGCGTCTTTGGACGATCCTTTGCCGCCGGTTTCCTGTCCTTGTCGGCAGCAGTAGATGAGGCGCTGGCATTCACTGTAGTCTTCGAAACATCGCCATTCTTCTTCTTATCGGTGGACGCAGAAGATGATTTGGGCTTCGTGTCGCTTTTAGCCCCACTGGTAGTACCCTTGCCGGCAGCTGTGCTACTGGTGGTGTTCACTTTCGATGACGTAGAATCCGCCCCGGTGGACGACGAACGCGCTGGTCCAAGTTCCGATTTGGCGCGCTCCACCGAGATCAGACGGCCATGCAGTTCTGTGCGATGTAGATGGTTGATGCACTCCGTCGCATCTTTGGCCGAAGCCATCGTGACGTAGCCGTAGCAGCGCGTTCCGGGGGTCCGCGAGTTGGTGACCACCTTGGCGCCAATCACTTTGCCGTACTTGGAAAAGATCTGCTTCAGATCGGTGGCCCGTGTCAGCGAGGACAGTCGCGACACCCACAGGTTGCGGCCCACGTTCGTCGTAGTGCCATTTCCACCGTCCGAGCTTGCTCCCTTCGTCTTTTCATCGCCCGCCGCGGTGGTACCCGAGGAGGCGCCCGTCGAGTTGGTAGCGTTGCTGGCGGGCGAAGCAGTCGTCGCCTTGTCGCCTCCGGATCTCGTCGATGCTGCCGTTGATGCTGTTGTTTTTGTTGGTGCGCCGTCTGTAATATATTTCGCGTTTCCGAGCAAAAATATAGAACAACAACATATAGAACGATTATTCAACAAGAAGTACATCCCTATCATCATCTCGCTTGCACGTTGATACAGTCGATGAAACACCCTCAGCTTTATCTCTCTCTCTCGTTTTCGCTTTGATACACGCATCTACCAAGGGGTGCTCAACGGGATCAACTTTCTCAGCACTGTTGGACATCAGGCAGCTTCCAGATGCAGGACAACACCACCAATCTTTTGCACGCAGGGAACATTAACGTGCAAGACATCACATTCAGACTACCACCCTCTACTCATGCCTGGCTGGCCCTTCTCGTTGTTCTGCGTCTTGTTGGTTGCCCGAACGGAACGATACACGATCGCAACTATCAACCGCACGAATCAATCGAACAAAACAGGAAAGCATAGGAAAACGCGTCGGCTAAACAAGATCGGAACGGATTCCTCCGGGATCTTACTAGTTGACATCTCTCTTAATTTGATATCTTAACAGCTATTTCCACTCGGCAAAATCATAATTAATCGAAAGCATAACCGGTGGTACGGTACAGTTAATCATAAGAAAATAAAACACACGGATAACACAATTCGCACCGGCGTAAAGAAACCCGAATTGACGTTTAACATTACCTTTCTCAGAGCTGGAAGCCACCACGCTCTTCTCGCTAGAGAAAAAAAAACAAAAAGTTAGAGAAAATTGGAAACGGCTCTAATAGATCGCTACCTACATCCTTCCGTCGCGTTTGTCGTCGTTTTTCTTAGCTTCATCCGAGACGTTCTCTTTCGCCTTGGTGGCCGATTGTTCCTTCTTTTGAGTGTCTACAACAAAAGATGGACAGAATTACGAACCGAAACTGTTGTCTGTGTCTGTATTCTAAACGCCCCATTTGCCTACCTTCCTCTTTCTGGTCGACTTCCATGTTGCTGTCGTGCAGCAACTTTTCGTCTTCCTCTCCAATCGTAAGGTTTAGGGAGTCTTCGTTGTCCGCTTCCTTCGAGTCTTCCTTCAGATCCACCGGTTTGCTTTCTTCCTGCTTTGAGACAACTTTTTCTTGCGGTACACTTTCCGTTGGCTGCAACGACGAAATTATATTAGCCAGCGTTGCAAGGGATACGACAGGCTGACAAGTACAAGGCGGAGCCGACTGTGACACCGGTCTTAACAAGACAGTATCGGGATGCAAATCCCATCTGGACCGTTCTCCCGTAGTGAGTGATTATTATTCAATTATGTGGTATACGTAAGTCTCGTAAAACCAGAAATGACCGGTCAGACCTATGAAAACGTCGTAACGCGCTCCTCCATACCTGAATCGAACCACCTACTACTGTACAATCAAGACGGCCCTGGTTATTGCTTACCTTAGTAAAGGTGTCCTTCTTTTCCTCAACATTTTCCTTTCCTTTCTCCGTTTCTTCTACGCCCACCGATTCCTTCTCCACACAATCCTCGGGCTGCGTGGTATCATCGGCGTCCGTATCCTGCTCATCTTCCTCCTCGGCGTCTTCCTTTTTCTTTCCATTTTCCACTCCAGACACCTCCTCGGACAGTTTTTTGTCATCACCCGACTTCTCAGCTTCCTCTTCATCGACTCTCTGCTCACTGACGACCGTCGTATCCGCACTGCCACATTTATCATCTATCTTGCTGTCCGCACTGGCTTTACCTTTCTTCACCGACGCTTTGCCAGGACTAACCTCAAACTCCATCGTTTCCGGGTCGAGCCCTTCACCCCGCAGCGTCTGTTAGGATAAAACAGCAGCGTGAAAATATAAAACCATTCATTCTTTTTCCAAGCGAGCGCATGGGTTGGGAAGCCAAAAACATCCATTTTCATGCACATCCAATATGGCGTCCCCCACCGAACAGAGATCTCTTCGTACCTGAGTGATTCGTTCCAGAAGAACGGTTTTCACACCATTACCGTCCTTGCCCCGCTTTTCCAGCTCCAGCTTCAAGTCCACCACGCGGAGTTCATTAAGTTTTCGCTTTTCGGGTGTTTCAGTCATGTTTTTTCACGATTTTCACGGGCCAATCTCTACACATGCATCAATTTCTGCCGATTTTTCTTCGCATCTGATTTTATTCTTCCCTGGACCGCGCAATGCATAGAAGCGGAAAGGTAACACAGCCACTACCTTTGACATTAACAAACTGACAAGCTGACATCAACTTTTGACAGTTCTACCCCAACTCTGTGTAAACTCTGAACCGAAAAACATGCAAAAGCGCCACGAACGCGCTACATTTTTTAAACATGCATTAAATTTCATTTGACAGTAATCACGCTAGTTTATAACTTTCTTATCAATAACCTTTTCAAATCAGCTCTTCCACAGTGGCTCAATAAGCGTTGAAGCGATGTTGGCTACGAGACCACCACCTCTGGTTGTTTATTTTATCAGATTGCTTCTGTCAATAGTTCACAATTCACTCTGGTGCACTTGGTCTCATTCCCTTTTGCAACGTATTTTAACGCTTCGCAAAGAAAATGCTTTTAATTTGCCGTTGCAAAGTTAATTGAGTAATGCTACCGTTATCGTGAAGGCGAAAACCATACAGAAGCACTGAAGATGGCTCGAAGCGTGGGTAGCAGTATAGTAGCGGTTGCGCCCGGACAAGATATGGACGACAGTCGATTTCGGATTCGACCCTATCAGCAGATACTATCGTCCTGTAGCGGAGCACTGGTAACGTCGCTTTTCAGTAAGTTTTCTAGCTGCTACCAACCATGATGATGCAACCACGTGTTGCATTTGATTTGATTTTTGCAAAATCATCCACTCAACCAACCAACTCGTTCGTTCGTTCTCTTCTTGCAGTGACTCCGCTCGACGTGGTAAAGACTCGGCTGCAGGCACAACAAAAAGTACTGATATCAAACAAATGCTATCTGTATTGCAATGGGCTAATGGATCACATCTGTCCATGCGGTCCGAACGGCCCATTAGGCCCAACGGCAATCAGCAAACGGCCGCTTCACTTTACTGGAACGATTGTAAGGACGCACAGACAGTTCCTCCACTAATCGTGGCTACATTGTTTTAATGGTTGTAATTTGCGATTGCAGGATGCATTCACCAAAATCAGTCGCTACGAAGGTGTCCCATCGCTTTGGTCCGGGCTCGGGCCCACGCTCATACTGGCCCTTCCCACCACAGTAATTTACTTCGTTGCGTACGAACAATTCCGCATCCAGCTCAAGGAACTGTACCAAAGAAGGAAAGGACGGGACGCGGAGCTTCCAATCTGGTTGCCTTTGTTGGCCGGCAGTTCGGCCCGCGTGTTAGCCGTTACGATCGTGAATCCGCTCGAGTTGATACGCACCAAAATGCAGTCGGAAAAGTTGAGCTACCGCGAGGTGGGACAAGCGTTCCGCAGCATGCTACGAGTGCAGGGTATCTTTGGGCTGTGGAAAGGTTTCTTCCCTACCATCCTACGAGACGTACCGTTTAGTGGCATCTACTGGACGACGTACGAATCGTACAAGAAGCACTTCAACGTCAGCCAACCGACGTTTGCGTTCAGCTTTGCCGGTGGAGCCATTTCCGGCGGAGTGGCCGCCTTCTTTACCGTACCATTCGACGTGGTCAAGACACACCAACAGATCGCGTTCGGTGAGCAGTTCCTATACGCACAGAACGGTAATGGAGCGGTAGACGGCAAGAAAAGAGCATTCAAAGCCATCGGCACGTTTGAGACGATGGGTCGGATATTCCAGATGAACGGTATCCGTGGACTGTTTGCCGGACTGACACCGAGGCTGGTAAAGGTAGCGCCCGCTTGCGCCATCATGATTGCATCGTTCGAGTATGGGAAGAACTTTTTTTACCGCTACAACGTGCAGCGATACCAGGAGAAAAAGGCTTCCGGCGACAGTTCCCTGGTTAGTAGTCTAGTTCCTCCGCTTCATTCGTTAGCACCCCGACGTGCGGCGGACGTCAGATAAACAAATACTAAGAAGTGATTTTTTTTATATTAATCTCCAGTAACACCAGTCCGCGAGCGCCATCACAGCTGCAATCTTCAGTCTCAAGCGCGCTGGTTGCTGAATATGAGATAGATAGACGTGCTGCAACCGTCAGACAACCGTTTACCGCCGCCAATGTGTACAATAAATTGTTAGTCGTTTGTTGGAACTGTTGGTTCTCGTCGCTGCTCTTGTATCCGAATCAGCATCTCGCTCGTTCTTTCATCTCGATTTGCACTAAAACACGCGCGGCAACAGGCTGCATCGATTTTGACCACATGACCATCGAATTTTATTAGTTCTAGGTATATACGTATGTCGATACTTTAGTGAATATGCTTAAACACTACCAACGATATTGTGTTTCTGTACGTGTACGGGGATCACTGCTCTGAACTTAGGGTAGTATATCGCGTCAGGTCAATTTTACAAAGAAGACTGACCGAAAACCTAACAAAAGTCAGATTCGAAAAGAGAAAAACAAATCCACACATATGAATGTTCTTAAAGCCCTTAGCTATATTGTATGAAATGTTATAAACATAAGATATAATTCGTGCTTAATTAAGATTGATTTGTTAAAACAACTTTCTGCCTATATCCTTTCTACCTATTACCGCTGCATGCTGCGCGTATTCGCCGTACCTCAATCACATCCATGAAGAGATCGATCTCGATCCGTACAGTGCTTACCACACACTGGAACTGTCGCAGTTCCGCTTGCCACCACACAGCCTCACCCAACATTCAACATTCCTATTGGTTGGTTGTTCTGCGGTGGGATTTCATACGAGCCTGCCGAGTCGCGTAAACCAATCGAATGCTCTCTAATGAAACTAAATCCAATCCGAATAAGGATCCAGAAAAGCATCTTCATTGATTCTCTTACATCGTAGTCAGCAAATATATAGTGGTTTCCCATGTTTTTATCCGCTAATTCGATAGTTTACTGTTAGTTGATTTATATTTCTTGCTTTCTCGCATACGCTTGCTGTATCGCCATTTGCTGTATCGCATCTTCTTATACCATTTGTCTTACTATAGTACGTACTTGCGTATTAGTCTTCTCTATGCATTTATATTTGGCTGCAAAAGGAAATCCCTCAATAGGTTCGAATGCCATGTGCTGTGTGTGTGTTCGTGGGGGGTGTTTCAGTAGTTACTATTACGCACAATTGCAACCTCTCCTATTTAAATATAAACAAAACCGTTCAGATGCGTATACATGATACGTGTGTGGTTCTTCCTCCCCATATTTCCAACTTTCATCATCATGCATGAATATGTTCGTGTCTGCATTTTAAATCATGTCACTGTTTATAGCCTTTTATTCGACTCTATCAATAGGGAGTATGCGCCATTATCATTTAAGATTTGTTGCGAGCTTTTTATATGTATATACCGGAGAACAAAAGCAAGTGACATTATTTACAAAGGGGGAGGGAGGGGAGTGCCCTTGTGCCTTTCCCACCAAGATTGCACCCATAACTCACTGTCATTCATGACGTGACACGGAAGTCTCCTGGACGACCCGCATCATCGTTTACATTGTGTACAACGAAAATGTTTAGCTACCACACACAGAGGAATAGAGATTTAGATATATGTTGCATTCCAAGTGCCCTCCAGCCCTACATGTCGTGTGTACTTTGAATAACGTCTATCTTGTCAACACACAAGAAAATATGCCGGCACGCAAGCACGCGACGAAGAACATACCAATCGAAAACACACAGGAAAAGCACACGCGCACACAACGGATTTACGACAGATGGAAGCTCATGCTACCCTCGCTGGCGGCAATCTTCAGCTTTTGACGCATCACCTCGCGGTTCGAGTAGTCCGGCAGCTTCAGATAGTTGACGCACGTCATCACCGAGGGCAGATACTCGTCCGGATTCTGATTGCCGTCCATCTTTTTGCGCACAATCGTGAGCGGAGGCGTCAGTGCCTTGAAACCACCCGTCGGCAACCGTGGACTGCCGGTGACGAACTGAAGGAACAGTCGCTGCTCGTCCCGATTGTACGCGGCGAGAATTTCGTAGAAGAATTGAATAGCCGGAGAGTCCTGGTTGAACCCGTGGTCCGTTCGGCAGCTCTCAGCCAGCATGCGAACGTCCCAACGTTGCTGATTCGTACCTCCGATGCCGGATCCGCAGAATACATTCTCCAGCTCCTCCGGGTAGAACATTTGCAGACGGCTCATCGGGAAGACGGTATCAAATCCTATGAGAAAGCGAAAAAAAAAATTTACGGATAAACCGAAATACACAAAACCACTTGTATGAACGGTATGTACCTTCGCGCAGAGCTTCAAACTGGCGTGACACTCCCTCGGCCAGGAACCAGTGTGTTACGAGCGAAATGTACTGGTGCAGATTGTTGATCGTCACCGCCATATCACGTCCACCACGGCGCAGTTCGATATTGGGGTGACCCGGTAGAACAAAGTCCAGCCCGAGGTCCGCTATTGGACATCCATCCAGATCAAGTGCTTCGATCTGAGGTGAAAATAATAAAAATCGTTAATGTTGAACAAGCTGCTGATTGAGGAAAAGGAATTTCCTTTACCTTTTCAGTCTTTTCCATGGCATTCAAGGTCGGATCAGTCTGGATCTGGTCTCGCTGCTTCACTATCTCGTTCAGACGGAGCAACGTACCCTGCACTTCCGGTGCAATCTGACCCAAATCCGACAGTCCAAGCGAGCTCTCTTCGGTCAACATCCAGCGATAGAACGGAATGGAGAAGGGCAAATCAAGCTATGAAAAGGGGAAGAAGAATCAATATGAGTTTACCCGTCTTATTACTTCCAGAAATGTATAGGTATACAACAAACGATTACCATTCTGCTGTCCATCACTGCTTTGGCCATAAATTTGCCCAAAAACTTAAACTTGTGCTTCAGGCGCGAAATCTGTGATGTTTTCGCCGTCTTGCTAAGTGGAATCGGGAACAGTCCCCTCGGCGCATTCACATACGATACGGCACCAACACCGGATCCAGTTATGGCCGGACTACCGGTACCGTCTGTCGTGGTACCCGACAACGGCGTAACCATCAAGCCTTCCACGTCGGCGAACGACGATGGTGGCAGGGCCGGTGGTGGCGTCGAGTTGTTTTCCAGCTCAGCCTGTTGCGGATTCAGCTGCAGCAGATGGTCCGACTGCTCGATGAGCATGTTGAGCGAATTGTCGTTACTAATAATGAAGCTGCTGTTGTCATCGCTTACGCCACTGACACTGTTGTTGGCCGCTTCGTCGCTGCCACGGTTCGACCCAAGCGACGAGCGAGTGGTGGACGTCATGTTGACAAGTGCCATCGTCGTAGCCGTCGCGTCCAGGCTAGCGTCCTCCAGTGCGCCACCGCCCATCGATGACTTGACAATGTTGTCCGCGATCGAGGTCGATTGTTGATTATTGTTTTTGTAGCTATCACTATCGTTCCATAAGCCTAAATCACAGCGTTGCAGTTCCGTCGAGACCAGTGCGTAGAACTCGAGCGTTGGCCCCAGTCCCGTGCCGACCTCATTTTCGTACTGAATTTCCAGCAGTGCCTTCGAGTGGCCAAAGTCCTAAACATGTGAGAAAGCGGAAGGAGGAGGTTAAGAATCTGAAAACTTTGCACACAGCATCGCATTCCTTTTTCCTTACCTGTATGATCGATTCTGCTTGCTTTAGTATGTCCTCCCGGGATATAGCCCGTTTTCGACGGTCGAGCCGTGGTGTCACACGCTCACTCGTGTCGGCCGAATTGAGATCAGGGGTCGTATCAAGCAGACGCTGCAGCGCTCTGTCTCGATCGAATGAAACGGCGTAAAACAGGAGATGGCGCGTTTCGAAGGGGAAAAGGAACGGGCAGGCTACCGCAATCTGCTGAAGCCATTGGGGTAAATTGCCGGTCATGATCACCAGCGGATCCTGTAACTGACGACTCGCCTTGGCTGCAATCTGTAATAAACGTAACACAGAATGGTTAAAGATTTCCTTTCACTGGCATTTTTGCAATTCCTTTTGTACCAACCTTTGAATGGATGAATTCCGCCTGTGGAACGATCGGAATGTGCGGTACCGAGAAGTAAAGCGTTGCCCAGTGCCGATTCAGTGCATTGATGATACGCAACATGCACAGTGCGTCTAGTGAAGCATCTTGGACGGTGACCACATCCGGTAGCTTGGACGCTAGGAACGGTCCAAGCGGAGACACAACTGCCGGCACTTGCCCGTCGATCCAGAATTCCGGTTTCCTGCGCATGAGCTTTGATTGGGATGAGTTTTTGCTATTCTTTCGCGATGAACCCGATGCACCCTTGCTTGAACCGTTCGATTCCTCCTCCACGGGGCGGTAGTAGATCGTGTGCTGCTGCACCCAAATACTGGCGCTTCCTACAAATGGTTATCGTACGTTGAAAACCCTCTTTGCTCACGATTGGCACGTTCGCCCTTATCAATACTTACCAATCGGTGTCTCCGTATCGGTGTCCGTCTCGGACTGATCGTTGACCAGTGGCGAGTACTGACGAATGGCCTGGTACACCGTCATGTTGTAGGGGAGCACATGCTCGCCGATCAAAAACTGTAGCTTGTGCTTTAGCCCGCCCATTGATATCATGGCCGCCGCATCAATGTTATCAATATCCTCCTCCGAGTCCTCCTCACTGTCCACGCGAATACCGCCGTACCCTCGCACGACTAAATATCTTTCGATGGCCTGCACCAACGCCAGCGGATCGATTTTCACAGTACCACCTTTCCATTGGCGCAAATTTGTACATTCTGGATGGCGTTGAAGATTGCACTGAGCAAAAAAAAAGGATAGAGAAGCATTAACCAACAGTTCGGTCCCTTCTCCACATACACACACACACCCACACACACACATACACACACACACACTTTCTTCCTATCTCACTGCATAGCTTACCTTCAGTTGATGTGTGTTGAAGAATTTAAGAGCACTTGTATTGGACCGTCCTCCGACGCCAGCTGGGAAATCGTGCACTTTCACCGGAAACTGTTCAAGCTGCGTGACGCACCCGTTCAGCTTCGCTACGAGCGCGCTAAAGGCAGCACCGTCCATGTCCGCTGGGACACCAGCGCCCACGTGCGAGTAGTTTGCATCCAGCGGCAGGCCGGCAAACACGTGCAAAAACATGCGCAAACGGGTCGCACGGTCTACCAACGGGTTTTCATCGTTGGCCATGTAGTTCAACATTGCCCGGATCAGCCCGGAATGGTTCACCTCAAAGGGTGATATGTCGCTTTCCATCAGGATGTCGCGCAGCTCCTGCAGCGCATTCAAGCACTCGTCCCTATGACCCTCCAGCTTACGTATCGCATCCGTCAACCGGATTAGAATTGTACAGGCCGGATGCTGTTGCAGAACACCACCACCTAATACACCAGCACCGTCAACCGATACACCAGTCGTATCCGCAGAGTACCGATTTACAAACAGTATCGCTTGATCGCGGATCCATTGACGGGCCTTCTCGCGATTGCCGGCGGCGATAAGGTTCGAGTTCGAGTGACTTTTGTTTAGCGAGCTTCCACTGCTTCCGTCCTTTCCGTAGCCCGATCCCGATGAGGAAGCGTTGTGAGACGTGGATGCCGTCGATGACGAGGACGACTGTCGTCCCCAGCGGGCAGGATTCAGAGACGCAAGGAATGATGTCGTCTTCGACGAAGCGCCCGTAAACCGAGATCTAGACGAACCTGACCCGGACGCTGGCGTATGTCGCCCGGAGGAAGATGATGAGCTTGTCCCCATCGTTGTGGCTTTGTTAATAAATTCCTGCATCACGGAAGACACACCGCCAGACGATGTTCCTCCAGTGACACCACTTCCACTTGAACCCGACGTTCCATTGCCTGCAGAAGATGAGCCTGCTCCACCGGACGACGCATGGGCATCGTCGTGGCGTGACTTCGATTTGGAGCTTCCCTGTGATTTCCGTTTCGGTGGTACTTTGCGCTTCAGAATGTCAGACATTTTCAGCTGTCCAAGATTGTTTGCGTTGCTGCTACTGCTGCTACTCTCGTGCGCGGAGTGATGCGTCGAGCTGCTGGTCGTTGTGACACTACTGTTTGAAGATGGCACCATACTCTGCGCTCCGCCGACCGCGGAAGTCGTGTTGGGGGTCCCAACGGTGCCGGATGATAGCATAGCAACATTCGCTTGCTGATCGGCCACTGCAACATTGTAACCTCCGAAGGCGTCGGAGAAGTGATGCGGTGGCTGATAGATGTGTGTCACCGTTGCACCAGTTGGTTGCTGTGCATGATGCCCTTGGTGATGGTGCGGCAGAGCATGAGCATGAGCGTGTGGATGCGCCTGATGATGGTTCATCGGATTCATGGCGGCGGCGGCTGCCGAGTTGTAGATGGCATTCAGCAAAATGTTCCCATTGCTCGTCGTAGTGACCGTGGCGGTTACAATAGAGGTGCCGGGAGCTGGTTGCACCATTGGCTGCATAGTCGCCCCTCCACTGGCACTGGCGGGGTCCAGATGGTGATGCAAATTTGCAACCGGCATATGCTGAGCAGCAGCTGCGGTCGGTGGAACGTGGCCACCTACCGAGTGCGGGATCAGGTTCATCAGATGATGGTGATGATGGTGAACTGGCGCTTGTTGTCGCATCGAGGACGACTTGTTGAGGTTTATCGCTGTAGCAGTTGCAGCCGTCGAGGCAGTGTAACTGTTGCTGCCGCTTGTCATTGCCATCGTTCCCGTAGACGCTTGCTGCTGCAGCTGCTGGTGCTGTTGCTGCTGATGATGGTGGTGGGAAAGGTGTTGCTGATGATGGTGGTGGGTGGTTCCCATCTTACCGCTGGCCATCATCATTGCCGATGAAAGGTTCTTCACGTGCGATCCACCGGCGTTGCCTCCGATGGCGATTGCCACCTGGCCCGCTCCAGCCTTCGAGCTCGAGGCAATGGCACTGCTGTCAAAATCGAACGTCTGGCCACTGCCACTCGGATGAAGGGTAGCCGAGGCAGGAGCACTTTGCGTTCCACCGGTTGATTTCGGTGAAGGTGCGGCACAGATCGGAATCGACGGGTCTGTCAGCTGCTTGAACTGATGCATCACACCTTCTCGGCGGAAATGCATGCCAAAAACTTCCGGCAGCTTGTGCATCAGTATGTCCGCCATTTGCACAGCTCCAACCACGATGCGCATATCGTTCGACGCCATCATACCGGCAATATGTGATGAGACTAGCTGATTCTTAAGCACATCCCGCAGCAAATCTCCATTGGCAAAATACACCATACGCAGCAGTGCTCGCAAACATTTGTACCGGACGGAGGGTCCTGCCGACGAGCTGTACACTTCGTACAGGACAGAGAAAAGGTTGCGGATGAACTGTGCAGCCAACCCACGTTCTTCCTTCAGACACGCGATTCTAGCATCACGCTGCGCGTTCGGAGGTCTAGTGGCAAGATTAAGCGAACCTGTTCCGATGACGGCCACGGCAGTCGAGGATGCTGCTGCCGCGTTATCCGAACATCCTCCTCCAGCACTCTCTGGGGATGTCACTGATGATGGATTCACGATAACTGCAGCCGTTGCCGCCGCTTCTGCCGCAGCTGCTGCCGCTGCCCCTTGCTGGGCGAGCAGTTGATGGTTTATCTTCCGCTGCACGGACCGGGTCGTGCCGGTATCCTCGTTGATCTGCTGCATCGAATGGAAATCGATTGTATATGTACGGCCGAGCGTACTAAGACTGATTTCATCGTCCGAGTTCAGGTGTGCCGCTTCAATCATTCGCGAATCAATCGACGAATATGGACGCCAAACGCCGCGATCGTCGCGCCATTGCCACTGCACCGCGTCCTGCACAGTCGGTTGGGGTCGCTCGAGCAGTGCATCCACCGCGAAAATCCCATCCGTCGGCAAACGTGGCATCAGTTCCCCGATCAGGCAAGTGATTTCGTACAGTTCGGAAGGACTACGCGGCACCAGCTCGACATCGGTTGTCACCGGTTCAGCCGACCCGGTCAGCAGGTAGACCAGCGTCGAGGCGATATCGTTCTTCAGCAGCGTGATAGCTAAATCCGGACAGTTGGCACACATGACACTTAGCATGCGCACAACGTTCGTAAAGGTGCCGCTGTTCAGCACCGACGGTGTAACTATTAGCAGCTGCTGACAATTCTTCAGCAGTTCCATGCTGGCAATCTCCTGCAGAATCGTTTGGTCGTGCTGGAAACTGTCCACTAGTCGATAAAATGCCGTGCATATGCTTTCCACGCTCTTTTTGTCTTGCTGTGCGAGCAGCCGGGCCAGCAGTGCCAGCGACTCCTTCACAAAATGAAACTCTTCTGTGTGCAGATTGAGGCAGCAGTTGGCCGTAATCGCCAAGGCCGCCCGTTGCGCATTTATCGAGAAAAAGTCCAGGAAGGTGAGACAAGAAGAGACACCGTTCGCTTGCAGGATGTTTTTGTTGTGACGCCGGGAGAGGATTTCCAATGCAGTCAGACTCTGCTCCGCCACGTCCATGCACTGAATGACCTGCAGCTTTTCGAGAAAGGCCGGAATGGCGTCGACCACCGTGCCGGACGAGCGGGGCAATGCTTCAAGCATGTAGGCTAGCGCACGGCACGCATTGTTCATGATGTCAAAGTTGTGCTCCATGCGCAACAGTGTGATGAGCGCCGGCACAACCTGCTTAGTGGGGAACCCGGCCAACGTGTCCTCGTTGCCCATCACCAGCATTTGGCACATTTCAATGGCCGCCTGCAGCTGCTGACTCTCGTCCGGACACTGCAACCCTTGGAGCAGCTGCTGCGCCTTCGACGAGCTACTGTTGGTGCCCATTGTCCGGTGCAGCAGATGATGCATCCGTGGTCCGAGCGCTCCAAACAGATGTGGCGGAAGACCGCGCGCTTCCAGCAGTGCTTGTAGCCGCCCCACCTCGCTATCGTCACTCTCGGAATCGGGATGCGGTGGCACACCACCGGAACTGCCTCCTGCTGCACCTGACCCGGAAGAGGTGGATGCAGCGGTGGTGCCGGCAGACGTTGTTCCGCTTGCATGCAGCATGTTCACGTCCGCCATGCCCGAAGAAGACGAGGCGGACTGATGCGATGGCGCTCCAGACGAGGAGCCCGTTGCTGATCCACCCAGCGCGGCCTTCGTTAGCTTGATCAAAGGATGCGACGACTGCTGCTGCTGTTGCTGATGTGAGCTTGCTCCATCATTGCTGCTGCTGGTATTGTTGTTGTTAATGTTGTTACGAGAACCATCGTTGGCCATCGCATTCGAGTTAGAGGGACCACCACTTCCACTGCCACCACCGATGGCGCTTCCAGCTGCGCTCCCCGTGCCGTCGAAGCTAGTCGCCAGAAGGATCGAGCCCTTCGATGAGCTGCTCTTCGACGAGGACGCGTTTACCGGTGTGCCCAAGTTGCTTAGATGGGCGGTACCGGTTGCTATCGCGCCGCCACCACCACCACCACGGTGATGATGATGGCTACCGGACCGCGATGATGAGGACGCGGATTGCGATTGTGGTTGGTGGTAGGGATTGTTGGTTGGATTTGAGCTAACGCAAGACCCCGTGGTTGCGGATGAGTGGGAACTCTTGCCCCGAGAACTGCGTCTTAGTAAACCTCCGACACCTCCACCGCTACCACTACTACTACGCCCTTGCTGCTGTACTGGGACGCCGCCGCTCGGCGCCGCTATCTCGTACTGCTGAGTCAGGTGCAGACCAGTCGGGTCGCCTACAGCGAACTGTTGTGGTTGCTGATGAAGAAGTTGCTGTGGATGATGTGCCGACTGTAGATGCTGCTGTTGCTGCTGGTAGTGATGAAAGTGTTGGTGTTGCTGCTGCTGCTGCTGCTGCTGCTGCTGCTGAGCAGAAAAATGTGGTATCTGCTGGGAATGTAGCGTGTAGTGTTGCGGTGGCAACTGCTGTTGACCCTGATGATGATGAACTACCAAATGCTGCTGCGATTGCTGTTGGTGGTGCTGATGCTGGTGGTGCTGCTGCTGTTGGTAATGCTGCAAACCAACCGCGCTTGGCAAATGGTGATGATTGTGTTGCTGGTCTCTACTACCTCCGCTACTACGTGCCGCTAGTCTTGCACCCAGTGCAGGGTGCTGCTGCTGATGTGGCTGCTGGTGGTTATGTTGATTATTGTGATCCCCCCCCACTTTCTGGCGCTTTTTGGGCACTTGCGCACCACCGGAATAGGTAGAAGCAGAATACGACGATGCGGTCGGGGCAGTGGAAACTGCGCTCGAAGAAGTAGCCTGTGCTCCGGTGACGAGGCCTTGTTCGTTAACGGTCGCAGTTAGCGTTATTTGTTGCTGCTGGTGGTGATGCTGATGTGAGCGCAAATTGCGAATGGTGACAACCTCTGCTGAAGCGTTCGTTGATGATGTCTCCTGCTGCTTGCGGTCACCTTTGGAGCGTCGCTGGCCCGATCTGATTGCTGCTTTCGACGCTGCTTTGGCGTCTTCCGCGATTAAGCTCTTCCGATCGGCAATCTTACGCAAAAGCTTCGTTGGAGATGAGCTGGTTCCACCCGATTTTCTATGC
Organism: Anopheles epiroticus; assembly: GCA_000349105.1. NCBI lineage: Eukaryota > Metazoa > Arthropoda > Insecta > Diptera > Culicidae > Anopheles > Anopheles epiroticus. Next base: position 154,280 of record KB669725.1, read on the forward strand.
TTGTTCTTGCTTATTGTACGTGACGAAGAGGCAATTGGTGGTGTACTGCAAGCTCTGCCTTCTTCCCCGTTTGCCCGGTTGGTTGTGCCAACCAAAGATCCCCGCTTTGTTTTGGGATGCGTTTCTACTTCAGTAGTGCCTGATACGAATGTTGCGCTGTTATTGGACGCTGATGTTGATGCAACAGGAACGGAGGTCGACGAAGAATTGCTGGATGGTCCTGTGATATTGCTAGCTGCCTTTGTACTCTCATGAGGGCCGGGGCCAGTGCCTCCTCCCTTAGATGCTGACGACTGAGTGGCTGTTTTGGTGGATGATTTGTTGCGATTGTTACGGACGTCTACAAGTTTTGGAGGCGTAACAGAAGCTTGCAGCTGCGAAAGTTGCTGTTGTTGCTGCTGCTGCTTGAGATCAAACCCGTGCTCGACTGTGGCTGTGTTGCTAGATCCGCTGAACGCAAGCTCTTTGGAAGTCGTGCGAGAACGGGTACGGTAGGCAACTGGTGCAGCTGTATGTACAGCTACGACCTTAGAATGTAATGACTGCCGTTTCGCGACGGAATACTCTGCCTGCAGGTTACCTTCTTCCACACTACTACTCTGCGGTAAGCTGTGCTTTCGCTTTGCACTACGTGGCAGCGATGTTTTGTTATCGACCGAATCCAAGCGCTCCTGCTTTACGGAGGGTCCCGCTTGATGATGGGCAGTCGTCCCGGGCAGCTCCCGGGCCGAGGGTAAGCTACTTCTTGCCGCGTCTCCCTTTGACGACTTGCCTGCCCTGGAACGACGGTTCTCACTGTGATGGGATGTATGGCCGCTACCGCTACTATCAGCGACGCCAAAGTCGTTCCGCAGATGCTGTTGCTTTGTTTGTGGTTGTTGCTGCTGATGCTGCTGCTGTAGATGATGATGCCCCTCCGTCACTGCAGAGAGCACTTGCTTACCAACGGATTCGGCCATAGACGACGCTTACAAGGCTCCCTGTGTCCATTAAACATACCCGGCTGCGTGGTGCGATTGGTGTAAGCGCATTAGCTGCGGGGCAATTCACACTGACCGACGTGTTGAGTTCGTTCGTTTCCTAACCATGCACTAAAATACCCACGCGGCTGCGACACAGCACACCCGCACGAAAGTTCTCCTGGTATTTGGATCGATCTTTAGTCCACCTTCCACGAGGGGGTTGGTTGTTACACCATTAACAAAAAGAATCTCAATTCCTATGTCCGTTGTACACACTATTGTTCACTTTTCACACTGCCAAACGGCTTCGCACACACTATCTGCCCTGCACACGAGATCTGTCACCAGGCAGAAATGCTCCAGGAGAAATTAAATCTGAAATAAAAACAATTCATGTACACGATTAGCATCAGACTCATACACCTATGACTAATGTACAGGCGAATGGATTGCAGTTAATTGCAAACAACATTAGTATTCGATCCCCTTTCGGAAACCAGTCATAACATCAAGGAAAATGAGGAAAAGCTATTTCCTTAATTGGCGTTAAAGGATAACACAACGCTGTTTTGGCCATACCTCTGGAGCGACATTTGCATCGGTCCCAACTCGAGAGAGAAAGAGCAATGAACTAAGAATTTGACAGAAGAATGAGCGAAAATAACTGCTGAAAACGACAAACGCTTGCCAAATACTTTTTCTAATAACGGTATTCACAGCTAGATTGTAAAAAGATTTTCAATTCCCTTCTGCGTAGCAACTCTTTCCCACTCGAACCGCTACAAAACTGAAAGACACTACTGTACTTCGTCAGCCTTCAGAAACAAAGCCTACTACTGCCACCAGTCTGGTGCTGCTTGTCTGGCTGTTTTCCTGTCGCGACCTGTGTTGCTCTGTCTGCGCCCGGTCTGCTCTTCTTTCGCTCACGCACTTGGCTCTGCTGCCGTACCGTGTGTAAAAGAGTGTGCGAACAGGAAGCAGAACATCGAGAAAACAAGAGGAAACGCACACAACTCTCGTCGAAACGCAAACGAGCTGGCTCTGCTGATGGGTTTTCTCGTCACTTCTTCCGAACGCTGATCGAACCCCTTGCCCTTGTTCAAAAGAGGATAGCGAAGCAAAAGAGACAGATATATTCGAAAGTAAATAAAGGTTATTGTCCATTTCAATGACGTATCAAAAGCAACAGAAATGAAATAAATAAAAAATCAAACACATAAACTCAGACGATACCACCAGCAAAGCCACTCAAACGCACACGTTATGTTGCGGTTGTGTCGTTGTCGTTCTGCAGCATAGCCTCCCTCGCATATGGTCGAGAGGAAACAGCAGCTAGTCGCAATACACTCTACATCTAGTAGGCAGTGAACTCGACAGAGAGGGGGCACACTGGACCCTCCGAAAGCATAAACGCACGAATGGACAAACTAACCGACAACGCAGTACGCACACCACAGAGCAAACTCAACATAAAAAACACCTTCACTTAGAATGAATTTGAGTGCGAGTCAGCACAACATAAGGAACGGCAACGGTAACAAGAGCTCAGAACGAAGGAAATATATTAATTCATTCGGTCGAGAGTTCAGAATCGGTTGGTTGCTGCCTGTTGCCGTCAGCGGAACTTGTGCCTCGCTCTCTTTTGCTCGCGCGAGACTACCTCTTCGACTCGTTCAGCGACGCAAAAGGCACACATAAGGTGGTAGAGTAAAGAACCCACCCGACAAAAGACCAAAGAAAGGAAAAGCACGAAAACGAAACCTTAATCATCATCTCCTGCGCCGGATTGAAACACGCTGCTAGTGTGGAAAACCGGAATCACAGCCTATGCTCTGTGTATCTCGAGGCGAACAGACACAGAAAGTGAACCGTCGCGTATTTATGTTTGTTGACCCGTGTGTACCAGCAGAAGTCTGGGCCGCCAACGTGCTACACTCAAAAACAACTCTCCGTGTGGGGCGTTGTGAGTTCAAATCAAGGCACTACACATGAAAGTGAGGAAGGAAAGTGAGGAAGTGAGGATTTTTTCTAGATCTAGATTAAGATCTAAGTCGATGAATGTTTAAGAATTTTGGTTGTAAAGCTTTAGTTAAATCCTACATAAAATCTTTATCAAACTACCCAGCGTGTGACGTGTCTGTGCAATCCAACTTAATTTTTACGCACCTCGAGTACTGAGACAACACCATGGCAACAACCCACGAAGAGACACGAGTCAGCGCTCTTAATGCCACAAAATTTATGTTTCCAAACATAATCCTGTTCTTGTCTCACTCTCTCTTTCTCGCTCTCGCTCTCGCTCTCCGTATTGCTTTCAATCCCTAATGGGACGGATGGCAAAGCCTATCACTGCAATACCGATTTTTTTCTACTGCTGCTATGGAATGACCCATCACAAACACACTTGCAAAGCCGAACCGAACCTGCCACAGGAAAGCTTTGACTCTGAGCGACTCGGTTGCTTTGGCAATCCAGGATTTATCAAGCTACCAATTAACCAAGGTGCAGCCCATTCATCTTCCTTCTCGACACGCGCATCCTGCACACCATAAAGCATGTTTCATTGGTTTTTGTTTACTTTTTCTCATGATGCGCTTTGCCTGTGTCGCGTTCGTAATTTCTTGAAAGGTCCTTCCAACTCGTGTCACCTCACCGAAAGGTATATGGCCGTGGGTGTGCATGAAATGGAATCGACTTTCGGCCTAGTATTCACCCTCGCCAGGACCAGCCCAGAAAATGTAGCTAGTGTATGTGTGCATGTGTTTTCCCTTTTTCTGACGCGCTTTCAAATGGCCTTTACTTCTGGTGCCACCATCACACACCGTCACGTACAGCGATTACAATTTTCCTCCATCGAATGTCACGAACATAATCACCATGGCAACACAAATGACGATAAGATTACAGAGCCTACCACACACTTTTGGATGTACGCACTCTACACCACGCGTTTGCGTTCAACATAAGGAAAAAAAACCGCTATCGTTTAAACCACCAAATGTCGAATACGTGGATGTAAGTAGCCATGTTTTTTGAAGCAACCCGCATAAACCCGTTGGTCTAATTGAAAAGGGTATAGAATAAAAACAAGCTAAATATCTATGTACATGCCGCACATCGGACACATATGCTCTGTCCGCGAAGGACAGAAGTAGGTGCAAGTTCTTGTTGCGGGAAACTTTCAACCGAAAAAGGTTACTGACCTCTTTCATACCTAGCCATACGGCGTGTAAAATGCTACGGAGGAACCAACGCAGCAGCATATCCATTTAGCAATTCCCTCGGCAGATCGGAATCCTTCGTCAGCGCGTGTTCATCCCTCTCGCGTGCGTATTCTGCATCGGCTAATATAGTCAGCGTTGCTAGGATCGGAATAAGCGAAGGGGACGCGTGTATAAAATCACACTCTGATTATTGCACACCACCAATCCGCTGTATAATATGCCGCATGGCTTACAAACTTCGTTGACCTATCGTCATAATAGAAACCCATGACAAAAAGCATGCTCTCTCGCCATGGCCTGCTAGGTTCAAGCGTTGCATGAGATTTACACAAGCGCATTTTAAACCGAGTACCAAACGAAGCTACAAATTGATACTCTCTTTGAACCCCAGTCCTCTACTGATGGAATATGCTGACGATTGCTATTATACTGTGTGCATGGCGGGTTCCACCGTCGGTGGTGAAAAACGTACTACGGCAAAGTAGAAGGAAACAGGTACACATCTTTATCTAGCTGCAAGTTTTGATATCACAGTGGAACAGTGTTGGACGTGGAATGAATTTCATCTGCGTCACAACGTCTGATCCCCTCTATAGATGCTAAAGTAAACCGAACGGCTATTTGCTAGCTAAGGAGAATGAATCATTTAAAAGCTATACCTCTAAACAATCAGCCACATACAAGTTTACACATGTTTGGGCAAGTATTTCACAATGGCTACACAATTTCCTCATACCAAATCGTCTATCCAAACATAGGATCGGCGTGCAACGCCAGAAGTTCGATTTTTCTAATCGAGTGTGAAAATAGCCACCAGGAAAAGCAAGCAGCAAGCAGCTAACTTTTAACCAACAGTCGCGGTCATGGTACACAGAAAACACGCCATACTGCACATACGCACCAACTAAAACGTTACCATCGTCGTGCGCTGGTTAGAGTACACAATCAGGACGATTTGGTTCTAATATTTATATTTAAAAGCAGCAGCAGAAGCCGCATCATCTTTTTATACGTTCACACACCCGACCGAAAAGAAACGATGATGATGGTGATGACGACGACGACGATGGTCAGTCAGCGCAATCGGAAACGCAACCCGACATTGGAAGCAAACTCGTATTTTAATGTGAATTTCGTACACAACGCCCGACCGACTGCTTTAATTTTACTTCGTTTCCCTACTTCCCTGGTACAGGAATATTTTCGAGAAAAATGCTAGCATAAATGTTCCTAGCAGCACAACTTTGCGTACTGGCTGACAGCAGGAGCACTCTAGCGCTGCTGACAGGGCTGATATAGAAATTTTCAACAAAATGGCCTGCTACAATTTAGCCTGCTTGGGTTGTGCGATTAAGGTAACCTCCAATTCTGGGTGCCACCCTCCACGCCCTAAAACTCGCTTGCCATTCAGTATGTTCTGGAGGAAATCACCCAACCCCAGAGCTGGCATGGCCCTAATTTGTTCATTCCATTCGGAACGCACAGTACACGACGACGGCGGCGACGAATTTGTCGACCAGCCATCTTTAGACTGCAGCACACCAACCACGGACACATTTCCGTGCGATTCCGCACCTTCATTATGTAATTACAACCATTCCGGTGCTTCGAATTAACTTCATCAGCGCCCACGTACTTACCATCATTCCGACGACACTTTGTACCACAATTTCACCGAAAGAATAACCATTTTCTGGTGATTTTTGAAATGTTGAACAAAGGAAATGTCGCAACGATCTGATCCCCTGGAAGAAAAACTTCTGCCTTGCCTTCTCTTTCGTGCTACTGACGTTTAACGTTCGATTTCAAAACACACGCACACGGCAACGAAGCGCTGCGCGAATGTATGGGTGTGTTTCGTGTGGGCAGTATTGTAATTGTCAAACTGGCTGGCTGGCAAGCCCAACATTTTTGCCCAAGAAGCAAAAATGATATGAAGCACGGTGTTGTCACGATTTCAGTGGAGAAAACATGAGCTTTATGGTGCTATTACATTGGATAGATGGAATTCGAATTGGCACGTCAGAGCACGTTTGAAAGAAGTTACCACGGCCGAAAAAATGAATTCGGCTAGCCCTATGTAGATTTTGCCATCAAGTGGAATTGGGATGTCACACAGAGAAAAAAATAAATAAAGCTTTATTTTCACTTTGATGCGTTCTGTTATAAAATACATGCTGTTTTACCTTCCACAAAATCGAAGAACAAGTGTTTGAACGCCTTTATAATAGGAAATTCCAATTCAATTCCAAGTGTGCTACTACATTGGGAAACGGAATTCTTGTGTCAAAATATGCTTCTGGATCTGTTTTGACAAACCAATTCCAATCTAACAAATGTAATAGGACCATAAAAGGTAAAAAATGTATTATTCAGACATACAATATCACCCACATTCATTATGTATGATGATTTCTAGAGCTTCTAATAAATGAAAGTATTGAAGTATATTTTTTATGTATCTTTGCATCATTGGAAAGCAAACTATCTTCTTGGGTGACACCACAGCCCTTGTAGGATTAAGGTCTACCAGCACTAATGTGCTTTGGCTTATTCTGTTAATTCCGCATACGGAGGCGCATACAGGCTGTGGCTAAGTGTGCCAATAACAGGATAGTCAAGCCACGAAAAGTCAATAGCGGTGGCAGCATTCCGAATGGGATTTGAAACAACGTTGGGTCTTTTATGACAGGACTAGTACAGTACAGTAAACATTTAGATCACCGAACTGGTCGCTTTTTTATTATTTTTTTTTTTTTTCGTAGTGACGGCCTGGCCGTATTGTGGGCCCCTTATTTATTATCAGATCATAAAAAGCACATTAAAATCATTCCAAGAAAACCACATATCATGAATTTCCGCATGTTTCAAATCGATAATTTATGCTCGTAAAAATATTTTCTACTTGCTTATAATTTATTTTATTAGATTTGATCGGAGTATCAGCGTAGTTTGCATTTTGTATTTCTGTGAAATCAGTAAGATTGGCCCATGAAGTTGTCAAATTTCGTAAACGACGCATCTCCAAATCCGCGTATATCAGCTAATATGGAACTTTATACCCATTTCATTTTTTATCAAAATTATTCAAAATATCTTTAAAAAACCATATTCACGAGGTGTCACCGAAAACCAGTGTGACCAGAACTACCGATTTATCTGTATTCCTACCGATTTTCGATAGGTCTACCGATTCATAGATAAGCATGCTTAAAATATAGATTTTTTATAATTTATACCGAAAATCAAAGATTTTTGTTTACCTTGATAAAAACATACGTAAATCCTTGAAAAAACAATTGCTTTCATAAAAAAAATCCTTGAAAATGTTAGCACTGTCATCCACAACTAAATGCGATGCAATGCCGTTATATGTTTCGCAAAGATCATACATAAATTTCTTTATTGATCATCCTTTCCACAATCCCCAACTCCCCCCACCCCGAGGGAAATGTCATTAATCACTCATTTATAGTGCGCTTAAGCGCCTACCGATAACTACCGTTATTTTATTTGCGTTGTCTGTGTCTATGTCTATGTATTATAGTGACTTTGCTCTCTTGAGTCATTCGTCACTTTTATTTGCGTTCCTACCGACAAAATAGAATTTAATTCGCAAAACGAAAAAATGTTACTTGGGAAGCCATGACGGAGACCTTCTGTTGATTACCTTGAAAGATGGAGTTATTTTTTCCTTTGTATCGCACAACAAAGAGGTAAAATTATGATAAGATTTGGTTACGCAGAATACTAGCTTATTTGAAGCATTCAATTGCGCACATATTCCCAACTAGCCATGTGTTTCAAACGGAGGCTTTATTCGCATTCGAATAATGCGCACATCCCCTATTCCCTCTTCGTCTTGGGTACTACGCATGACATCTTGAACCGTTCCAAGATAGCGATGAATTATCATAAACTTGCTAATTAAATATTTAATTTTTCAACTCACTCCTAACATCACCTTCGAACTCACACGCCACTTACATCGTTCGGACTACTGCACACCGTATTCCATATTGTCATTTCCGGATTAAGCTCCGTGGGGTCCATTTTAGGCCATCGCTTTAACGCCACACACACTGCACTCGGAAAATCAATAATCAACTCACAGATAGCAATATTATTCTCGGTTACTGATAAAATCTTCCCACTTTTCCACCACACCAGTGAAACAAGTTGCCACACATTAATATTACTCGTGTGCCTGCGAACGGCTAGATCTCTGCCCAAATGTCTATTTCACCTTGAACGCACTGGCTCGAGAGTTCTTTCCGTTCAGTTTGGAGTGTTTTCGCCTCACTCGCAACAGTTTCACTTTGTGCATGCACTGACAATGCAAAGAGAGCTGCTAGATTTGTTTTCAGTTTTTCGCTTCCACGCACACACACATACCCGTCCAAATACGCTTCCGTACATGCGTGCGTGTGGCAGACAGACGTACCAGAAGGTTACAGCACGTGCTGCATGTATTCAGAAAAAAAGCTCAAAATTGACACTTTCAGGCCCAACTTTATGCTCGTTTTTTAACACGCTTTCTTGGTAAATATCAAACAAGTTCAATGACGGTTAAAAACTACACTAATCACGCGTTCCAAGCAAAGCCAAATTGCTATTTGATATTCAACAAATGAGTTTTCTAGGAAAAGCGCACCCAAAACTGTCAAAAATAGTAAAGCATGGCGGATGACCTTATTCGAAGCAAACGTGTTAACTGCGTCTACTCGGATCTAATCCACAAACGACGGCTGTATGCGTGCGTGCGGCGTCGCTACGGTTTGGATTGGTGTGCGTGCAGTATCGACGAGAACATAAATTTCAAGGAATATCAGCTGTTTTGTAAATCGCTCATTGTTGCGACATCGCTTATATTTCGTGACGCCTTTGTTTACCTACCGTCTCGAGCCGTTTGGAAATCATATACTGGGCTGATGAGGTTCGAGGACTCTCGCTCTCGAAAATCCAAGAGGATGCAGAGCGATACATACATTTTCATACAAACTTTGCTTAAACAATCGGGTATTAAGTATTTTCATGCTTTTTTGTATTCGTATCTCGTTGTCTCACAGTACTACGTATTTTTCGCGAGTGCGTGTTTACCTCCTTATTCGAACGAACATCTTGCTAGCGCTGAAAATGACTCACATTTGGCTTCAGAAGGTTTGCGACAAGACTTTTAGCACGATAAATTGTGTGTTTGTTTGAAGATAATAAATAATATTGCTCTAAACTCTTTTCCACTCGGTTATCACCATCCGTTATCAAGCTTCAATCCTTCCAAATCTTCCAGTTGACTACCGTCGAACGCGCTAGGCGAAAGAAGGCAAAGGCTTTCGATGCGAGGGAAGTTTGTGTCGCTGTTAGTGGAAGACTGCGGTTGCTGATTAGCGATCCCTATGTCGTCGTAAAACGATTGCGGTGGCTGCAACTGATGATCGTACAGCAAGGAGGGTGAAGATGCGTTACCAAGATCTAGCTTATCGTACGTCCCCTTTACCAGCTCGTCCAGCGTGCGGTTCACGTAGTCCGCTGTCTGTTTGTCCTCGTCTTCGTTACACACGGAACCATCCAAGAACATGGACTCCTTCGGCTGCATGGAAGGTGAGGCAGGTTCCATCGGAAGGATGGAAGAAGATTGCAAGAGTTTCTGCAACAGGTCTCCTGTTTTCCGCACCACCGTCCCGGGAGGACTCGCAGGACACTTGTGGGTACGTTGGGACACTTTGTAACGGAAGCTTTTGTCACACCCGGAACATTTGTAGGGCATCAGTCCGGTGTGTATCCGTCTATGTACCAGATAGGATACGCGCTGCCTGAAACACTTGCCTAGAGGAGAGAAAAGCAAATGGCGTATCAGACACAAAAGATCTTGATTCAATTTGGGACATTGTTTCCCACCACATGTTTCACAGGCAAACGGTTTCTCCCCAGAATGGATCCGCTGATGATTGTGTAGCGTGGAAAGCTCTTTGAAGGCGCGGTTGCAAACTGAACAGACGTGTGGCTTCTCGTCGCTGTGGTAAAGTAGATGCTTATGGTAGGACTGTTGAAATGTGAAAGATTTATGACAGATCCCACACGTGTACGGCATCTCACCTGTAGACAGGGGAAAAACGCTTCGTTAGCAAAGGAAGGCAGTGACGGAACGCTGGATACTGACCCGTATGAAGACGGTTGTGCTTTTTGAGGAAATACTTGGTGGTGAAAGATTTGTGACACACCTCGCACTCCCATTGCTTAGCACTTTCGTGTCCTTGCTGATGCTGCTGTCCTTGTTGCTGCGGAGAAGAGGGCAGCGAAAAACTTTCCCTGGCTTGCTGCGATACTCCCGCATTCTGAGCGTTCGGTTGCGTTGGGAGACTAGTCTGCTGAGAGCCGTTGCTTGGTGGCAGATAGACCACCTGAGCTAGTTGTCGGGGATCGATGATTTGAATGATGTGAGGATCGGAAGGAACTGGCTGTCCGGAGCTCGCTTCATCGGCTGGAGAAACTTGTGGCTGGAAGAGCATTTGTAGGGGCAAAATTGTGGCATGGCTTTTGCTGTCTTTGGTAGAATCTCCAGAGGCAGCCATACCACTACCTGTGTCCGTTGCCACAAGACTACCCGTTTCGATTGCACGTGAACTAGTCGCACTGTCACCGTCTAGACAAATCTTTTTGGATCCAGCGTCATGCACCACCCGCATGTGTATCTTAAGCGAACCCTTCATTTTGAACTCTTTTGGACAGATATGACAATGGAATCGCTTGTCGAAAGCACCGTCCCTTGCAGGTGTTACCGTTGTAGCAATGTTGCTACTGTCGTGGAAAACCTCCCGGTGCATTTTGAGAAGTGCCGCGTTACGAAACGCGACGTCACACTCGGAACAGTGATTTGCGTTAAAGGAGGAGGACGAACCACACTGGCTATTTTCAAGCACTGGCGACATTTTGCCCTGTCCGTGGTGCTTCACTTCCGTTTCTTGCGTTACCTTTTTTCGCACTTTGCGTAGCGTTTTGAACGAACTCGAGGCAAAGGTGGTCCCTGTTTGGTTAGTGGCATCATCGTGCACTACTTGTCCGGTGCCCGATTCGTTCTGCACACTTTGTTGGTCCTCGAGTATCGAATGGCCAAACAGGTGGATCGTCAGCTTGTCTAAGCCAAGAAGCTCGTCACCACAGATCGGACACTTCAAGGGACGTGCCGTCACTTTCAGCAAACTAACGCGCAATGCATCGATGCTGTGAAAGTTGGGCTGTCCGCACAGGATGCACGATAAGGTTTTGGTGCACATGGCTTCAATCGATCACACTGCACCACCGATTTGGGGACTTTGCTTTAGTGTACAGCACAATTTTTCGGATCTTTTGTGAAAAGTGACAGGTACAGTTTCTTTCTCAACCAACTGAGAAAATTCGATCTGCGCCGTACGGACATCGACTGTGCGCACGTTTTGACGGATGTTGAGCGTTGGACTTTGCGCAGGCGTTAGACGACTTCTGCCAGAGAGTGTGCATCGCACGGCTCTTGTTGCCGATAGCTCCGAAGCATCCGAAAATAGCAAGGAATTGTAAATACTCCGCATGCGTGTCCCATCTTCCACCAAGTCCAGCGCACACCCTTCTTGTCTAATGTCCTTCTGGTAATGGTTTGACAATCCGTTTGTGGACGGAATAGGCGACCTGAGGGGCGATGCAGGATTTTTTCATGCAAGACGCTTTCGTTTAAGCCGTTCGGTGCATTGCCAATAATCAATAACCATAAACGAACAGGCATGCGGGAAGGTAGTGATGAGATGCAACAGTTGTCCCTACCGCATGCGCATACTGCATAGCGTCATCGTGTAGCTGTTGGAATAATCAAAGCAGGCGCGGTATTTCGCCCCGCTCACACCACGTGTCCATAGTAACCGGTGTAACGCTGCTTGGTCCAGGTTGTTGTCAGTAGGCAAACAGCTTTTCTGCAAGGAAGTCAGTTTGGAATTGTGGAACCGTGACGCGCTAGAAACTCGTGCTATTTGGAATCATTTTTAGTTCCACTGCTCCTTCAAGATGGTTGACTCACAGCCGTACATTATCCGTGTCATGGAGGAGATGGGTTTAGCCGAGGGTGGTTTCATACCGATAGCGAACGAGGAGAACAAACGTTTGCTGGAGCAAATAAACCGTCTCACCGGTGGCAAGACGGAGTCTTCGAACAAGGTGCAAATTAGTGACCAACGGTTGAGTAATCTAAAGGTGCACCTCAAAAATGCCCAGCTCGAGTTTGAGCAAAATTCCAAGCTGATCGGTGTGGACAAGGGCCAAATTAATACCGAGCATGGTCTGCTGAAGGTGTCCCAAAACGATCGGTCTTTCTTCCGGCAGCAACTATCTGACGCAAAAAAGGAACGCTCGGAGCTGGAGAAACATGACCAACGGGCCCAAGGTAAGCAAGGAATTATTGGTCGACTGTTATTCCGTTCAGATTTCCAAATTATCATCGCATTCCGCTCTAGGGGACATGGCAAAGCTGACGGGAAACGTGGAGAAGTACACCGAGCGCATCAATTGGGCGAAAGATGCACTTGCCGAATGGAAGCAGGTGATGGGAGATGGCGATAAAACGAACAAGCTCATCCTGAAGTACTGCAAGCAAGATGCCAGCAAGGCCCAATCACTAGAGGTGAAAAGGAAGCAGCTGGAAAACAAGATTGCCACACGCCGAGCAGTACTGGTCACGCTGGACGAGGAGTACAAATCTTTGGAACAGGTTCTCGAGCGAACCTCCCAGCTTTACCGGCAGGCTCACGGCGAACGGCGCCACATGGTGCAAACGTGGAAGGATGCAGTCAAGCACATGAACCAACGCGAGGATGCCATTAAGCAAGTCGAGAACGAGATTGACACTGCGCTCGAGGTGACGGAGATGCTGCAGGGTGATCTGCAGGCTCAGGTCGAATTTCTGGATCAGCAGCAAAGAAACAATCAGGAGATAGAGCTTCGCATAACCGAGCTTAACGTGGAGGTGTCCAAGTTGAGGAACAGACTGACGGCCCTGAATGATAGCGTGCAGCTAAAGACGAACGAGTATCAGGTGACGCGCAAGGCGGTGCAAAACTTGTCCAACAAACTGTCCACGATGCGGAACCGCAATCGGCACGCGCTAGCCGAGGAGGGTGAGAAGGAGAAGCAAATTCAGGCCAATCTCAGTGAGCTCGAGCTGCTGCGCGACAAGCTGGACAACTTCCGCAGCAAGAGCCTGTGTGCTCAGGACCGTTTGAGACAGTTGAACGAAATCGTCGAATCGGAAGAGAAGCAGATCCGAGCGATGGAATCGGAAACGGAGCGTCTATCAACCGCACTGTTCCGTGCACAGCAGCAGCTTTTCGTGATGAAGGAGGAGGACAAGCTACTGAAGGTGGAGGTACACTCGACGGAATCGGGGATGGCCAAGATCCAGGCGGCGGTTAAAAACATGGAAAAAGAAATTGGCCGTCAGCTTGATATATCGTACAGCGTGGACTATAACATGGAGAAGGTGCAAAAAAGAATCGCCAACATGAAGGGCGCCGGAAACACGCAGGAAGAGGCAAATCAAGCCCATGCCAGACTGACTGCGGCGCAAAACATGCTGATGATGAAGCAGCAAAACCTGGCGGAGCGGCTAGCGGAGACGGCCAAGATCCAGCAGGACTACCGTCAGTCGAGTCTGGTCTTTCAGCAGGATGCGACCGAGATTGAACGGATGACGGGCAAGTGGAAGGAAAAGACGTTGCTGGTAGAGGGTGGCGAGAAGAAGGTACGCCAGTGCAAGGCCGAAAACCAGGAGCGCCTTGTGGAGAAAAGTTTGCTGAAGATGCGCATCAAGCAAATGGAACGACAGCTCGACAGCCAGAGCGATAAAATGTATACACTCGAGCGGCACCGAATGGAACTGGAGGCGGCCATCAGTAAGCGCATGGTGGACATTACGGCGCAGAGGGACATGCTGTTGCTGAAGCGTAAATATCTCGCCGAAGAGCGGGCCCAGCTGCGGGCGGACATATCGGAACGTTCTCTGAAGATTGAGCAGCTTCGTAATCGGTACGAGTTGTCGCTGGAACTACTGGGCAAGAACGAGGATGGAACGATTGTGACGGCCACGCAGATCAAGATTCAAACGGCACAGGAAAAGTACATGCTGTTGCGGGAGGGCAGCGAGCTGAACGTGAGGATCCTGAAAGCTGAGGAAGATCTGAAGGCGCTGGAAAATACGCTCAAGGTGATGAACTACGCCAACGACAAGTATAAGCGCGGCTTTCAGAAGGTCGAGGACGAAAATCCAGACATGATTGCGATGGAAAACATACAGGCCGACTACTGTAAGGCGGTGGGTGCATTGAAGAGCGTCCGGTCGGATTTGGCCATGAACACGGAGAACTTGCACGATCTGAACGAATGTCGCGAGCAAAACGATAAGGCGCTGGAGCAGGCCCAGAAGGTGCGACTGGACAGCAATGACGTGTTGCTGCGCATCCAGAAGGAACTGCTGGACCAGCGGACCAAGATTCAGCGTGCCGAACGGGAGCTCAAGCTGGCGATCAAGGCGGCCAAGGCCAAGACGAACGATGACGATCTGATGCTGATATTCCAGAAGGATCTCAACCTAAAGGAGCTTGAGGAGCGCAACAGTAACGCGCTTCAGCACTTGGCTGATCTTGTGGAGCAAAACTCGGAGCTGGCAGCATCGGTCAGCAAGCATTGCTACGAGCGGGGCTTGCGATTGCCACTGATTAAGCGCACCAAAAGTCAGATATCCTGGCGAAGTGAGAATTCCCACGGCACGGAATATAGCGGACGTGTGGATACGATCTCGTCAAAGCAAGGTAAGAGCGCAATTAGTTTTTTTCGGCCACCTTCCTTTACGATTATGTATCTTCTTAGCTTCTCGTCTCTCGATTTGCACCACTACATCATCCCGCAATACGGACTCTTCGGATGATATCGCAAAGTCGTTTGATAATCGCATGAGCGCTGGACTTTCCGTCATTTTGATCGACTTCCCTGGCAGCAAGGGCACTGCAGGGAAATCGACAAAGAAGTAAACGTCGACGACGGCAGTTCGATAATGATGATAACTTTATTTTGCTTTCCAAATTTTATCCGAGTGTATCAGTTGGAACGGTGGCTTTTTTCGATGCACTTTAATAGTAGCCGGGCGACGCTCTAAATCGTTATTACCCCCGTTGTGTGTGTGTGTTGTGAAATAGTAAAAAATCGCTTTTTCGTACGAAAATAAAAAGGAGAATCGCCTATGCAATTGCACGCGCACAAATCACCGTCCTCTAGCTGGGGTATATGGCCTACGTGTTCGCGTATCTTAAATGCAATTTGATGTAGAATACAAGCGGTTTGGTTGGAAGATCCCGGAATCAACGGCGGCGACTAAAAATAACACCACACCGATCCATCCGAACGGCTTCTTCTTTGCCTTTGTGCACTTGACATTCATTGTTCGTATTTCTAAACGGAAAAATATATTGTATATTATATACACCTACGTAATTGGAATCCGGTCGACAGAATGATTTCTTGTTTGGCGCGGCGTTCTGCACACTGGCATGTCCTGCCTGTTCCTATTACCGTGCTATGATTATACTGTTCGTTACTCATTGTCAACTGTTAACAACTCGCGTCCTGGGCCAGTGGAGCATGGCTTGTCCCTGTGCCCTCAAACAGTTCCATAAATTTTAAAGAGTTAAAAAGAAGGGAATTTACGTAAGGGAATTTACCTGCCTAACAGTATCGTATTCGTGTAAGTATTTTTTTGAGTAACAAAAAAAAACGAAGTGTCGCTAAACATGGACATTTTTGTACCACTTAAAGTAGGCCAAACATCACGTTTCACATTGATATATTACAGAAGAAAAGCTTGCACAAAAAGAGTATTACTTCGCTTCTCAGCGTACACATATAGAATTTAAACAAAATTTTGATGTAGATTATTAGTTCCTCCTTTCATAGTACGATTATCGTTCCGCTTATTTCATCTGTTCGTTACGTACAAATAATTTTAGTAAATTGCAAAAAGAGATAAATATGACGATTGCATTCGTTGGCTGTTCTGTAACCGTGGCGTACAGAGAATTCAGGAGGATATAATTTAACATTTACGCCCGGATCGATTGAACTATGTGCTCAAACGATTCAATATCTTGACAAGAGAATGTCTGTACAATCGTAGAATCGTTTGATTATTGAAGAGAGAAAAAAAACAGTCTTGAAACGATAACAAGTAAGAGTTTCTTCTCTCTGCTTTTGTTTCCATGCTGGAATCTGAAGAGAACAGTGTTGGATTGTGCCATTGAAGTATGTTGTACCGACCGGTGCTGCATGGTGTCACCTTTGTACTCCATTAGCGAGTCTTGTTACGAGTCGATTTGCGCACTGCCGGGATCGAACACGCATGCTTTTGCTGCTGTTCCGAATGGTCCAGCGACTCGTCTAGACTAGAATCGTTATCATTATTCATTCGAATCTGTCTTGTTTGTCGTCTCGTTTTCGTCTGCACTACCATTCGCTTGGTGGGCGAGGAGCTGGAAGGAACGTCATTCTCCACACTGCTACTGGTGGCTTTACGTTTGCGTGTCGCCTGTGCTTTCTGTTCGCTACTGGTGGTGCTGCTGCTACAGTTAGGAGTATTATTATCGGCAGAATCGTTAAATAAGGTGCTGTCACTCTTGTCGCACGCTTTCTCAGTGTCGCTGTAGTTCAGTCCTCTGCGGCGCAATGAGTAGCCGGTTCTTCTCGTAGCGGTACCCGGCTGCTGGCGTTGAATCTCTTGCATTACTCCACACGCCCGGTTGAGTTTTTGTTGCAGTTTCTGGGCAAACTCAAAATCACGTCGCTCCATCTCGATCTGCTGTTCGCGCCGCTGCTGATCGCTCACGATAATGTCCTTTATGGTGGATGGCCGACCGCACGTAGTGGAACGTGTTGTACGCCCGGCGCTGGATCGTTCAGCGACTTCGGTTGCCTGTTTTAGCGGCGATTTCACGGGTGAAAACTTTATTCGACGTGGACGTCCACGCGGTCGAGGTGTGCTGGAGGGAATTTCCTTCTTTAAGGATGCGACGGATGATGATCGTTCACTGGTTTTCTCAAAGGGAATCGGTGGTGGTGAAAAAATTTGTAGTTTCACAACCTTAAACGCAGACGTCGATCTGTTTTGCTGTAGCGGCTGGTAAGGACTCTTCTTTGGAGTCGCGTTGTACTTGACCGGCGACGGACCTGGGCGGACGGTTGGCACACGCCGAAATGTATTGCACGAGAAGCTGAAAGGACTGGCGATATAATTTGAAATAAACGATAAGGATCGTCCCTGCAACTAACCTGCTTTTCGGCATCGACTGCACGATCGGTATGAAGTGATTCTGTTCCGATTTCAAGCTGTCCGAATCGTCCCCATCTGCATCGTCGCCTTCTACACCGCGACGCTCGAGCTTGTGCACTGCCGTCGGTTTAATGCACAGCTCGCTTTTGTTCAGATCGACGGCATTGATGGAGTGTTGATGCTGTTGCAGCTTTACCTCCGTTAGCCGGTTCAGAATTGTGTCCTGCACCTTTTGCTTTACCATCTCGGCCGACCGGCCAATCTTCTGGGCGACCGATTTAATCAAACTGTAGCGTCCCGAAGCGGACGAGGTGGCGCACGATGAGGCCGTCACACCGGACGCAGCAGACGATGTCGAAGAAATGGAAATTACACTAAAAGAAGGCGGATAAACAAAGCAATTTTATGAATGTTACTACGGTCGTGTGCTCGTCATTAGCTTACCTTCCATTCGACGGTGAGTTGTGATTGAATGAGCCGGATGCTTTGACCCCGTTGGCTGTCGATAGTTGGTTGGGCTGTTTGCGTACCATCGATGGACCCGCCACTGGCCCGGAACTGCTTGGTACGTGCTCGTCGGCTGAACATTTTTCACCCGCAGCAGCACAGTCATGAAGATCGGGAGTGGTCGCCGAAGATACGGAAACGTGACTGCTGTTGTCGGCAAGATCTATGATACCTTCCTGTTTGTACAGGTTGATGATGTACTGCTCGGATGCGCTCAGCTCTTTCGTCTTTTCCTCCAATATTTCCTTCTGAAAGCGCTTCAGCTCGTTTTTGAACTCCTTTCCGATCTCTCCCGGATTGGCCAGCTGAACGGTTGATGCTGATGATAAAAGAAAACGAAAATTGCGTTAACTTTCTATTTATATTTCCACGGCGAAAACGAATGCTTACAGGCTCTGTATAATTGCTTGTTTTTTTGCGCCACCAATCCTTTAGAAGAGCTGGAAGAATTATCGTAGCCCAAGTGTGCACCGAACTGTTTCTGGATCTCGAGCCAAAGCGGTTCGTGCACGAGTGCGTTAGCACGGGTGGCATTGCGATACCATGTGCCAAAGCGCTTGCGACAGCATGGACAGTACAGCTTGTTCGATTCAATCGTGCCGCGGATGCAGCTGAGGCAAAAGAGATGCTGGCAGGGCAGAAACACCGGTTCGTTCAGAACCGACTGGCAAACGGCACACATAATATCGTCCAGCTGCAGGTTGTCATAGTTGAACGTGGAGGAACTGATGCTTGCGCTAGACGATACGGTGGCCGAGGATGTGGCCACGAAGCGCGAGTGAACATTCGTCGTGCTGCTTGCCGAGGGATAGTTGAGCACTTTTGAATACATTATCGAGAGCACACAGCCACAAAAGCTGTGATGTTGATGCGTACGTGATTCCGGGGAAAGATGGGATTTAGTTAACGATTGAAAATACACACAAAAGACACACAGAAGGTGGGCCACATATTAGGCGTCAGACCTGCCCTTGGCTTTAGGAATCAAAAACCGCACGGAGAAAATATTAATCTGTAAACAAAACAGCGCCTACTTCTACATGGCTCGCTTCCATCAACGACCGGAAATCGGTGCAAATGGCTAGCCTTTCACTGCTGTACTGTTGGGCAATAATCACAGACGGGACGATATTTCGTAGATAATGGAAAACCGGCACTGAATTTGCAACAATTTGCGATAAATACACATAAACTTTTTCTTTGCTACATACAATCCTTCCCCATGCACGGTTGACATCTATTGTTGACAATACGCTACATGCAATTTGACAGATATAGCGTGAATAGAATGAGATCCCGCGTCGTATCTGCGTAGAGCCACTCATGGCTGTACCGTTTGCGTAGCGTTAGAGAGAAAGAGATAGGAAGAATAACGTTCCTACGTTTGTGTGAGAAAAATAAACAAGCCTGACGCATTCGACCAGCCGTTGAATGCCACAGTACAGTCGTCGTTAGTCTGTGGTAAAAAAGGCTGGTATAGCAAAGATTTGAAAAAGACGTTAACAGGAATATTTCTTTAGACCACATTCATTGTATTTTTTATGTATAAAAGTCTGTGCAATAGTTTTATGAATGGATTCAAAGTGGTTCATAATTTTAAATAAAATTCTTGTACTTATAGCACTGGTTCCTTTCCGAGATAATAGAATATTGATTAAAAATTTCATTCAATTCAGCATTGAAATAACACATTATACAGAATATCTACAAGTCATACGGCCTGGCTACTGCTACGGGAAAAAAAACTAATAAAATATGTACAAGATATAAGTTTCGTAAGATAGTTTACGGAAGTAGGTTGTTTCATAAATTTGTATAATCTTAGGTTAACAATAACTCTTTTGGAATAAAGTTACCAGACCATAAACCATAATAAAGTTAATACCAGAGACGTTGCAGAATATTTCTTGCTTTAGAAAACGTTACTTCATAAAGTTTATAAATCAATCATTTCGTTCCGTGAAACAACTGTGATTGGTTCGGTTGTACTAGATTTGCGAACAAAGACTTGCTCCGCCTTCGTTCGCATCTTAAATCCGTTAGCATGCCGATTTGACCTAGCATTAGGTAAAGTTTCCGTTGCGTACCGATTTTGGCAATGCGCAGCTGCAAAAGTCACGCCGTGCTAAAGTGCTCCTGTGGCGAATCTTGAGAACTGAGGTCCTCCCCGCGCAATGAAAAGTGCTCGAAAAGAGTTAATACAGCAGTCGTGGAGCCGTGGCACAATGTAGATTGTTTTTGATACTGTCGCCCTTCGATTGTTGCAACTGTTGCAAAGCCATTGCAAGTAAGGAGACTGCATCCGTATTTTATCTGTGTGTTTGTTGAACCTGCTTGAGAGCCAATCCGGATCAACGGATCCATTGTGTCGGAGAGCAGCTCAAGAATTACTTGAAATACCTTAAAAAGCAGCTTCCCTGCAGGTCTTGGCTTTTTATGAATGTTTGCCTCGAATCGTAACGGCCCAGAGAACGCATTAAACGCTTGAAAGATGAAAATGAAATGCTACAATGATTCCTGTGTTTCGATAGTCTATGAGCCTCGGTGAGGAGCACGAGAAGATTCAAGAAGTTAAATGGTGTAGAAAGGGGATGAATAGAGGGTTTTTCTTATTTTATTGAACCGGTAACATCCACCCGTTTCCCGGCATTGGTATTGGTCTTTATGTGTTAAGGGGCTTTATGGTTCGGACCGTGGAAGTTGGCAAAAGAGCCGGTCCCGCGGACAGTCTGTTAAGGCGTACGATGCTATAATATTACCATAGTCGGTGCGACGTTGATGGCGAAGAGTGACCAATCAAAAAACAATAATCGTAATTATCGCCCATCCCCGGCACTGGACTTCGGGCATGACACGATGTTGATCATAAAACAAACCATTTTACCATTTGAGAGAATTTTTGGTTCAGCGAAGAGCAAGAGCGCGGGTAAAAGATTTAAATATGAATAAAATACATCTCAGCGTGGAAGGACGTCAAAAATCAATTCCTTCAACGCATCTTGGACCTTGCAGAGTTGTGGACAGAGGACATAAACACCCGACGAATGATGGAAGCTTCAAGAAGTGCCTTCTAAGAGTTTTGATTGAAAAGTTACTCGAATCACCAAAAAAAAACACGTCCCAAACGTCCAACGTTCCCATGCTTGTGAATTCTGTGATGGTGTGAAACGATGATATCCCTGTAACGCCGTTTTTATCCGGACATTTGCACCCAGATCAATCCCATGCCGGGAACGAAGCTGTGAGGCCGCCAAACGCGTGCTGCTGCTGTCCCTGTCGGTGGTTCCTTTTGTCCTCTTCCTCACAAACCCCTGGGACTTGTAGTTCTCCGGAACTTGTGGTCCAATTTCGTCGTGAGTGGTTTAGCACGGTTGTAATAAAATTGCTCCCCGGGCTTCCCAACGTAAACTGAAGATCCATAGGGTGCTGGAGACGG
Organism: Anopheles epiroticus; assembly: GCA_000349105.1. Classification (NCBI taxonomy): domain Eukaryota; kingdom Metazoa; phylum Arthropoda; class Insecta; order Diptera; family Culicidae; genus Anopheles; species Anopheles epiroticus. The sequence goes on from KB669725.1 coordinate 175,742, forward strand.
GAGCGATGTCTTCCTTCCCACACCCGGCAGGAGTTCCCCTCGTGCGCGACTGGATGCAAATTTGGAAAACCACAAACACCCTCCATCTGCAAAGTCTGTATGCTTCGAGGGGAAAGAGTTTGTGCCCCTGTTGGCACGTGGGTGTTGCTAGTAGGTTGGACGCGGTGATTTGACGACGACCTGATAAGTGGTGACCTATGATCTATGGGGAGGCTTTTTTTGGGACATCGTGGACGAATGAAGTTGTTCATTGGCATACAGAACTATTTGACGGCTATGTGAAGGCTATATAGCTTTTCAGGGATAATTAGCTGTGGGTTATAGAATCTCTTTTCCTTTGGTCAAGTTTTTTTCCGTAAAGTTCATTGTGTCTTATATCTAGCGCAGTTGTTGCACATTTTTCAATGCGTCAGTCCACTCGAATAGAGTTGTTAGTAGCTAGGGTGCTGCTAATAGCTACCAATTTACTTCTTTTTTGCAGATTAACAAACGGCACCGACGGCGTGACGAAGAGTAACGGTTTCTAGCTCCAAAATGGGGACCACGCTCTTCCTCTTTTGGCCGGCAATCTTCAAAGGCAACATTCGGCGAGAAAACTCATCCTCCTCCCAATGCAACTAATCGAAATTGGTCGAGTTCAATGGAAATTGGTCGGCTTCCAAATAACTCATTTCGGACGTTGCCCCCGTCCCGAAAGTGGCCAATAATCTAATCTCCTGTAATTATCACACTGTGAGCGATATTGAGTGGTGAAGGTAAATCGCATTTTCCCCTGCAGTGACCATCCAATCCCCACCATCCGGGCGGGTGGTTGGGCGGACTCTGGACCGCCAAAGTGAAAAATCCAATTTTCGACCACGGTCTCTGTGATGTTGTGGTTTACACACGACCGTGTAACGGATGATGAGTTTATTTGGAAAGAGTGAGAGCTTTCCCATTTTCTACCGATGGGAAATGGCCTATCGTTTGTGGCGGGAAATTGGAAATAAATTTGGCTTTGGCTAGGGTAAAGAGGGTGGAAAGCAAATTCAATCATGATGCCGAGGTGCGTGTACCGGATCGAGGCCGGAGCCTTGCCAGGGAAAGCAAATAGAACGGAACGGAACGGAGCGGAACGGGTCGAGGAAAGCGTGGTGTTAGCTTGGTTTATATTGGCGTTGGACAACGCCGTGTCGTACAATTCGTACACTCACTTACCACGCTTGGTAGCCTTTATTGGCACTTGTCTGCCCTGAACGGGACGGGTACAGGGCATGCAAGAAGTAAAAGAAAATCCTTTTCTTTGGTGGTGAAAATATAACCAGAGCATTCAATGGCGCTATCGGAAGGGGGACGGTGGTGTGGCTCGACGGTACCCTATACTCGAGTTATGTTTTTGGTCGCATGTACGTCAAGTATATCGTTTTGCTCATAATTCATGGCGCCCTGCTCTTGTGCTCCCATTCCGCAACATTAAGGATATATGTGTATATGCTGAAGCGAGAAGAAGCAGCAGAGGTGTTTGGGGCTAAGTGCCCTCGGGAGCACTCACGAGGACACCAGCGCTGGTATGAAGGGGGATGGTAGGAATGCTTTTAGCTACCACTGTTTCGGTTGTTGTTCGTCCCGTTGGCAAATAAAGGGGAGCACATTGAAGAGGAGCTTGCAGCATATGGGCGGAGCCCACGGGAAGAGAGGTGCTTTTGAATCAGCACCCATGCGGTGCGAGCAGGTGACTCGAAAAGGTCCTTGCGTGGAAAGAAACACCGCAATATATGGTATAAAATTGAAGAAATTAAAGATTTACGCCCTTAAAAGGTAGTTTTGTTCTAGAATAAAAGAGTAAAAAGGATTTACGTTTCCTTTCTCATTTTCTACCGATTTGTCTCGTACAGTCACTTTTCAGCACACCCACGGGAGGATTCTTATTCTGTGTGCAAACGGGCCCAGGAAGCGATGCGTTCCAGTTCGCCTTCAAGCAACGAGCAGACCAGATTCTGAGGTAAATTTGACAACGACAACACGACGGTGGCAGCAGGGACGTAGTACCTTCTTCGAGCGTCGAGAAAAGAAGTTGTTCGCTGTGGCAACGAGCAGGATGCCGGCAGGCGAAGGGCGAACCGGCAAACGTATATTTCATATAGATTGTTATAAATAATATTATCAGAATCTTGCATTAAATAAAAGCAAATTCATGCTGCGTGCGAAATTGATCAGGCATCCCTGCAGCTTGAACTATGATGATACATCATGTTGTCGTCATCATGCACTCGTACCACGGACACGGTTCGTGTTTAAGTTGTGGGGCTAAAGGAGTTTGGAACACCGGAGTTGAGCACTGTGTGTGTGTTCTTCTGAAGGACTTACTTATCCTTTTTTTTCGGTGTCAGTTTTGGGTAACGTCCTTCGAGATTTGTTGTGGTTGATGTCGTTTTTCCTATTCCATATGGTTTAAGTTGAAATGGTAAAAAACTATTTGAATTTATGCTCCAATTTATCGTTCATTTGAGCACATTGATGTCGTTTTTCTCTACATTTTAAAGCTTTGGAACGTGTTTGCTGTTATCAAATAATGTGTGCACAAGTAGCTCTTATCGAGATTGGAGTAACAACAAATAAACAGAGCATTTACGTGGAAAAAATTAAAAGCATGTAGTACCTTCCAAAGCATGCTAAAGAAACTCGTTGAAAAATTGGGTATTGATTTGTTTTTTGTTTCTCGATGCCTTACATCGGTCCTTTTTAACAATGATGTAAAGACCCTCGGCAAAGGACCCTTCACATTGTCAAAATACCTCAACATTTCTTCGCGAAAACGTACGAGGAAAGCAGGCGACGGCCAAGTGGCGAAGGCGTTACATTGGAGGGTACCTTCGCCTTAACGCCAGACCCCCTCGGACAAAGCACGGTTGCAGCCGCCAGCCTTCCAGCAGCGTGGGAACTGCGTTGCCGTTTTGCGGCTGTAAGGCGATGCGTTTTTACGGTCCTTTTCTTCCTTTTTTGCGTGCTGGTTCATCATTGTTCGGGACCTTCTCCCCACAGTTAAACACGAAACTAGTGACTCTCGAGTTGTGCGTTTTTACGTTTGACAGCATTTCGAGCAACACACACACACACATTAATTGACCTGTGGAGGGGGAGAGTGATTCGAAAGCCTCCGGTTTTGGCCAAAATACGGAGGCAGGTCTCCGTCGACGCCCCGTTATTGTTCAACAGCAAACCCGTCGTCTTAGAGGCGAAAGGGAAGCAAAAGTCGTAGGCCCTTCCGGTAAGGCACGTTGCCGTTCGATTCGAGGCTGCGTTTTGTGTTGCGTACTACGGCGTGTACCCTTTTGCGCAATCGAACCCTCCGGCGTGCTAAACGAACAGCAAAGTCGCGAAATGCGCACACATTAGCATAAAACGCCGTCCGAGGAGTTTCGTTCCCTATTTATTGCTGCGTGAGTGAAGCTACCGAGCCTAAGAACACACAAACAGGCCCGAAAAAAAAACATTATAATTCTTTTATGGGGACTTTCGGGAGCTTTCTGCGGACAACAACGACGAAAAAGCGGAGCACATAATTAGTGACTACCGCTGGGCGCTTCTCGCCGTGAGCTGGTTCGAGTGACAAAAGGAACAACAATTGCGCCTGCGACAGCTCAAACACTGTGTTTGAGCTTGGCCTTTTCCCTTATTTCCGCCTCACAATAATTGGGCCGTCAGAAGAGAGGAGAGATGCGTTTAAAAGGACACGTACACGTACACACGAAAAAAAAGGCACAAGGGGAGGGAAGCGATGGAAATTGTTGTTGTAGAAGGTAAATTTGCAGAATTTGCAGGAATGATGTGAGACTGTTTGATTTGAAAAGAATTTGTATGTGATTGGAAAATGTGTAGCAACGATTTTCCATGTGACGCTGACTTTTGGCGCCAAAAACGATGTTGAGTGTAAATGATTATAATAAAATAGGTCATTCATTACGAGGACGGTTCGTTTTTTTGTTTGAAAGCAGAAAACTCTTTTTCAATTAATCTTATAGTCTTTAATAACAAAAAATAGAAAGGTATAGAAACCGACTACAAAACTGCAATTTAGCTCTTTGACCTTTCAATCTGTGTCAAATGAAGGTTTTATAAACTAACTACAAAATAAACATGTTGCAGTCCAATCTAGATTGATTGGTAAAAACATACCATGGGAATAAGAAAAACGGAAAATTCAATAATTCACAACAGCCGCCAGCAGGCCACAACACCAATATTGTATGTCAAATGCACCAAGAAGGGTCAATGGTTGAGCAAATGGCAGAAAAAAAGGCCCACGCTCATTGCTAAGCATGATAGATAATAAATCCATCAATACATTAATCAAAGCTCACCGTGGGTGGTCATCATTTGGCTTGGAGGAATTTCTCAATTTCGGTCATGTGACATGTCATTACACCATATCATATGCATGCCCCATCCATGCGTAACGTTCGTTCTGGTTACTCATCACCATCATCATCATGATCAGGGCCATTCCCATCAACCGCTAGTAACCACAATTTCCAATCAATCTGGTCAGTCTATTTTGCGATGCACTTTTATGTCCAGAACGCAAATAAATTAATTTTCCTCCGCATTTAAGGATGACATCTTCCCGGCCTCAAAGTAATGCAATTTCCCCTCCTGCCTGCAATTGCATCGACCCTAGCAGTTCCATTCTGCACCGAAGCGCACGCATTAGCGTCATAGTTCAATCGTCAAGTATCAACAATTACAAACTCATTACGCCAGCAGAAAACGGCCCCGGGAACGACGGTGTAGCCGTGAAAATGAAAAGGGATTTTGGGCATTGTTTCAGCTTCCGGTGTCGTATTTCGGAAGAAAAAGGAACGCCGCACGTACAAGACGGATGAAGTATGAAGATTTCATGCTGTTTCGTGATTTGAATTCGTGGATAAAGGGAGCGCAAAGTTCTTTGTTCGCACCTTGAGAGGAGAAGGACTTTTCGACTTTGTACGTCCGGGTCGTGGATGGTTGTGTCCTTGCTTGAAGGGTTGGTGCAGCATTGGGGTTGACTTCATTCTGACATACACACACACACACACACACACGTAAATTGTACGTTTAAATGAGCTCCCGCATTGTGAGTCGCTGCCAAACCAACAATTATCGTAACGCGCCAATATACCGCCTTGGCGAGGCCTTGCGGAAAGGTTTTTCTAGCCTAAAATCTATTGTGCTGTGACGCAGTAAAGAGCATACAGAGCCTGGGAAATTCAGTTAGAAATCGTACGTTGGCCCAAGGCGTGCGCGCTTGGAAATGTGTCTTGAGCCTTCCTGTGACGGTGAAGTGTGGACTGAACAACCTACGAGCGGTAGCACGAGCAGCTCAAGCCGCAGTGGAGTACGCTCGTGTAAAGTCGTTTTTGTAGTACGCGTCCTTCAAAAGACACACTTTAACCGATCACGAAGTCAGGCGTGAAAAGGATGTTAATTGAGCAGCTTTATGTGACGTCCCGGTCCACACGCACGTGTTGTCACTTCACAAAGCGGATGTTCCGGTGACCACAGATCTGCTACGGCCGATAAGAACAGCTCCTCTCCATTATGTCCATCAAGATCGACTTATTGCGGAGGGAAAAGCGTCAGTTGATTGGATCATTACCGTTTCCACGGTGTGCAACGGTCCAGTCACAGATTGCGCGATACGAGAAGCCATTTACCGCTGTCACAACAATGGAGACATCGTTAGTGAAACATGCGAAAAAATAGTAATGGAGCGACAGGGGACGTGTTTTGCAAGAATCATCGCTACAGATTGCATCGAAACCTCGGGGAAATGCGCTTTTTGGGTTGTTTTAATTCAAAGGGTCTTCTAATCGCTTGCCCAAATCTACATCTTCAATTACTGCAAGTGATAGTAGATGTGATTAACTGTTATTGAAACAGAATCGATAGCTTTTCATTGAGTTATTTCAACGCCAATCCCAATATCAACTTCTGCTGTAGATCTCACGGTGCCTGTCTGCAGGCTGAAGCTGGAAGTGTGGCTTTTATTGTTTGCAGCAACGTTCATTAGCGGCCGGCTATCATTGCGATTACGGTTGAATACGCGGCGGCAAACTCAATATTGTCATAATTACGAAATTGAAGGATGTTTTCCCCGCCCACTCCCCCGCGCACTTTGATTGACGATCGTGGCCATTCGCGACGAAAGGCTTTGAATGCAACTTTGTTGCTGTTAATAGATCATTCTCTCGATCTCGGGATCTGCTGGTAGTCACAAACGGCTGCCACACTTTGTGTCTCCGCTTGTCGTGTGTTCCTGCGCTCTATTGCGACCGATCGGTTTTCACCGCGATCGGTCGAAGATCATCGAAACGAATCACCATTGACGGTATCAAATGATACCGATCACCTGCGGTGCGCGTTTGAGTTTGAAGGCCTTTCATCAGATGCCGAAATCGCCTCGACCCAGCCAACTCTTTGCTCAGAAAATCCGGGTATCCCCCGGTAGTAGAACGAGCCGGGTGCGGATAGGAAGGCAAAGATGATGAACAACAAATCATCGGCCCGATTGGCCCACCATTAGAGATTATCATTGTTTGCACCTAGAGCGCGTGGAACGGAGCAACTACAATAACGCAACAATAATGATATTCAAAAACGCGTCTTTCATTCCTATAATTATTATCATTATTGCCAGTTACAGTTACAGGCCGTGCGCTGGCCATCCGCCTCCCTTCTTAACCCGACGATCGGTACCTGCACTGGGCGGTTGCCAGATGCGGCCGTGTTCCTTCATCTCGCTCCGTTTCGCGCTTGCCGGTGAAAAACGAAACGAATCCTCGGGATCTTTTATTTTGCCTACGATTGGAAGATTTTTTTTTTGGGATCTCTTCTGTTTCTCTTTCAATGCGAGCAGTTTTCTATTCGGCTGCAGAAAGGGGTAGAGGATAAGGCACTTACGCGTCGAAGCAAAAGGTGCGCAACTTCCCCGGGATCGGTGGGTGGTAGAGCTTGCCAGGTTTGAAAAGGGCTCCCGCGGTGGAGCTGAAAAACTGACTTCGGGAAAATTACCCTTTTGGCCCCGTGGTGTGCCGAGCTATTGCTTCTGCTTCTGTTGTTACTTCTACCCGCAACGACGCCTGACCAGTGCACCTCACCTCCCCGTTAGGTCCTGTCGAAGATCGTTCGACTCGGTTTGATTCGGTTCGAATAGATTCGATTATCTAACACCCCGAAAAAAAGGGGGCAAAAAGCAGTGAAGCCTTTCGATCGTGGAACGCTTGCGGGGTTTTGCCACCACCACCCGGGGTGGGGGCACAGCTCCGGGGGCAAATTAGTCGAAAAGATCTAGTCTTCGGCTGTACAATGGCTCACTTGCCACCGACTCGGGCGAAGAGATTTTGAGTCGGCGTTTCTTGTGATGTTGGGCGAATCGTCAGCCATCTTATTGGCAGCTTATTAGAGAGGTGGTTTCGCCCGCGGTGATCGCCACCGAGGGGTCGCCGCTACGCCGCTCAGGTGTGGGTAATGCGCGCTGGATGGTCTCAGGGGAAGAGGTTTCCTTTAGGTAGTGTTTCTCGAAGAGGCAGCTGTAATTAATATGGTAGCTCGGATGCATGCTGGTTCTCTCACCGGAGATCTCCACGCATGGGGGATGGGAGCAGGTCCGGAAATTATTTTCCGTTTCGTTTTTCCCGCGCGACGTGAAGATTTTCGGGTTAACCGGAACGAAAACTAGCCATGATCGATGCGTCTATCACGCCACAATCGATGGGGTACTTCTCACTTGCCCGGAGTGGTGCGTCTAAATGTCCAGTTGCAGCCAATGTCTGGGAAAGTGTTCTGCCCTTACAACCACGCTTTGCACCTGGCTCCCAGGAGTTTTTCCCGCACGCTGTCGGTTTCCTCCGGTTCGTGGAACAGGAAGATGATCTAGGCTAGACCCGGCAGAGAAATTCATCTCTCACATTTGTCATAATGTGAGGCTCATTATAGCAACAATATAGCCACTAATGAGACCGTTCCATCCGATAAGCAAACAACGATTTGCTATTGCTCGTCCGTCGTTATTGCAGCGCCAAACTTCCTTCCAGCGGTGGGATACGTGGGCGCCGATCGCCACTGCCAATCGTGCCTGGGGCTTTTTGTTGTTGTTGTTGTTGCAATTTCGTGCTTGCCTGGAGACGCCCGAGGAATGTGATAAATTGATTGATATAATCAAGTTATTTCTGTTTAATTTTTTATTCATACGATGGCAATCACGACCGTCGTCATCGTGAATGTTTGGCGTATGTTTGGCGCGCAACATTTCTTCCTTTTCCCCGGGTGTGCGCCTTCTTGCGTGTGCAGGCTGCTTCCATTCGCACCCAACGAGGGTTAGCGTAACCCTCGACGATGAGCACGATGGGGACGATTGAAGCGATTAAGTATGATTCGTTGTCACAACGGTTATCTTCCATCGGAGGCATTCATGAGGCAGCAGACGACGGTTCTGGGCGCGCTTCTTCTATTCGATTGAGATGTCATTGCGGTGGTATCGTTTCTCGTTCTTTCAGCCCGTTCGTTTGTTTGGATCATCATCACGGTTGGAAATCGGTATCATTTCCGGCCGTACCAACCAACCACACATAATAAAAACAAATCCAAATGGCTACTCACTCTTCCGCTTCCAGCGTGGAGATGCCTTTCGATCCGACCGATGGTGAAAGATGTTCTCGCGCTGATAAAATTCCTGTCCAAACTCCATGAACATATGATTTGTGTCCCGCTCGCATCCTCGATTCCAAACGAATCGTGATGGCATCCTTTCGATACCTTTGTTTTTGTCTGCTTGCGTCGTTCGCATGTGTTTAGATCGAAGAAACCGTTGAGATTTTTCCAGGCAGTGGTTGGATAGCTTTCTGGAATCTGGAAGACACAGTAAATTCGATACCGACGCATTCCATCACAGTTTACCGCAGTGTAAAAGGTATGCCACACATTCGGCACGTGCTGTGAGGCGCCGTTTTGTACGGAGCAAACTCGTGCCCCAATTACAAATCCTGGAACGGGATAGACATTGTGAAGTGGAAGCAGTCACTTAGCAGCGAAGTTGTCCGACCATCTGCGCGGGATCTTACTCAAGCCAGAAAGGGAACCCCCGGCTGAGGGGCTCTTTTGTTTCGGTAAGCCCACCACTCCAAGCACAGAGGCAGAGACTGCGTAGCATCAAGCTGTCCAGCTGCCGCCGGAATGAGTTGTTTTCTGCAATTGAAGGTTTGCACACCGTTTTGCTACCCCACCGTACCCGCTGTGCGATCATGTTAAGTTTTGTTTTTTTTTTTCTTTTGTGTGTTGTTCATTGATTTTAGCAATGTTGAGGATCTCAGAGGCTGATTTAACCCCCCTTTTCGCTAGCTCCCCAACATCGCTCTTGGAGGGCTTGGATGCACACCGATAAAACAACGTTTGACGCTGTCATTGTTGAGCTAGCTGTCAAAGTCGGTTGTTTCCGTACTTCCGTTCTAGCGTGGCGTGCAGTGCGTGTCACAAATCTGGAAGCCCGCTTTCATCAAGTCCGTGGTGCTGAGTTGGCAGATTCCTTCACCGAGTCGGCATATGCCGTAGAGGCCCCCGGGAGGGCAAGAGCTCGGCGCAAGGGTAAGTGAGTCTTTGCAAGATCATTATACTTTGCGTAATTTTTCGGTTAGACCTCCCTGGTCGAATGCTTCCGGGGGGTGTGTAACCTCGCGGCAGGGCGCAGCACACACCGGGAGTGCGCCGCGCACCGCACGGCTCTCGAGAGTCGGATGGGTTTTCCGTTCTAGTACACAAGAGGCGAAAAAAAACGAGATTGACTTGCGGCGGCAGTCACCGTGCGGACTCGGGGTAATGTCAATGGTGCGATAAACCATTGTTAGAAGTCGATTTCGGTAGGCAGTCGCGCTTAATCCGCCGGCTTGTTCCTGAGCCGTCCAGATGCGCCCGGCGGACCACCTAGTGATAATAAAATAAATACGTTACATGATGATATAATCATAATCATCATCATCATAATCAAGCCCCGCGCGACTGCCATTGCGCGATTGTGCCAAAATCGGGGAGAATGAAGGTAAAAACGAAGACTACTGCTGCTGCTGCTGCTGCTGGGGAAGCTCCGGGGTAGCGTTGACAGTGAGCGCGAATAACAATCGTTAATTGTTCGCCGTTCTGCCGTGGCGCCCGCTGGCACTCGCTGGATGCTGGCGGGCAGATGGTCGGATGCAGAATTTTACCGCCATCGCATCGGCGTGACTCGCCCAGAGATCAATTTCCGGTAAGGTCACAGGGCGAGGTTAAATGCTGGAAGTCAAAAGGTGCAGATATTGTGCTCATCCAATTCGTCCGACTCTCTCTCTAGCTGTGTTCCAATTGGGTTTGTGCACTTTTGGGGTTTTGGTTCTGATATGTACAGTGCAAAGGTCAAAATTGAGTTTAGAAATGAGTTCGCGTACCGCCAGGCAGTCGTAATGTCCGCGTGTCATTGACGCTCGAATGCGTCGAAAAGGACAGCTGAGTGCAGCACACAGGAGGGAGGCTTGGCTTTCTACCCAAAGAGCTGAACCAATATTTTACGCGCTTCCGAACCGTTCCGAACATGTTCCGCGTTCCCAAAGATCAATCGGAAAAGTTCGAATATTTAATTAAAAATACCAAAAGAGGTTTGTCGCATCTATACTACGAAACCAAATCCTATGAAGCGGGAGGGAACAGTAGGAATCATCTCTACCGGATTTGAATAAATCCATCCTCTCTTCAGGGGTAATAATCTAGAACCAGGTTCAGATCAAAGACACGGAACGGAACAAATGAAATTTACACAAATTTAGTGGCAGTTGCTGAAAGAAGTGTCCGACGGCGAATGTTTTGACGGAACATCAAACAACAAGTTGGCAGGTTGTTGTGAATATAGAAATTCGAATTTTGCTGGACACAAAATTTGCGATTGATTGTCGAGCGATTGAGGAAAATTTCTTTGAAATCACACATTTTCCAGCACAATAGCCCGAGGATACCGGGTTGGTGTAATTCGATTCCTCCGTGGTATGGTTTCGAGCGAGAAATGTTTGCGCCAATGGCAAATATTTGCTTCGGTGGTACAAACATTCATTTTAAATCGAAGGTGAGGCATACACGTCTGCGAATTGAACATTCCACGCTAATAGCGCTTTGAAGGATGAAGCTGATGGTGCTACTTGAATGGAACATCTGAAAACACTTGAAGTTTCGGTTCTCTATCGCTGTTGTATCATCAAAGCTAATGTTGTATGTTTGGACACGGTAGAACGATTTTGAGCTGTTAGGATGAAGGATAGAGGCGGCAATGGTGGTAAACCTCTTCCTAGAAAGAAGGGAATGGGCCAACGGCAAAAAATAAGAACAAACGATGTACCAAAAAATTACATCACAAGCCAAGAAAATCATCACCGGAGGTGGTAGTACTTGAGGCTGCAATTGAAATGAATGAAACAAGGTGAACACCGGGTCGGTACGGTCAAAGGATGAATGAGTCGACAGGATGGCACCGATCGAACAACGCCGGGGACGTGCGGAATCGATCAGGAAAGGGGCTTGTCGGTCGTAGAACGCAGGAAAGCTTTGTAGGTGGTCTGGATGGAAATGGAGCAGAGAAAGAATAAATACGAAATGAATGAAGAGCATCATGCCGTACAGGACACAATGGCGGATGGAGACCGTTTGGCGGTTGGAAGCCCACTTGAAGATGCTAAAACGACCGCGTTGTGCGATGATTTCTGGCATTAGGCGAAGGCTCGCACGCGCGGGGAGATCTGCTGCGGGGAAGAAGCTATAAGTTACGCAGTACGATACAAATTACGCCCAAAAAATAAGACTCCATTCCACTTGATGGACAAAACGGAGTGAAGAAGCGCTTTCGAGCAAGTGCCACAATATTGCGCTACTTACGGTAAGTGTGTGGCTTTTCACAGTTCACGCTTCTAGGTGGAAAATTGAGAAATCTATGTCTAATTTGCAGGCCACGAAGTGGTCGGAGCGACACCATGCGGCGACATTGAAAGTGCGCTTCCGGATACGCACTCTGCGAATGGGCTCAAAATGGGCTTGTCTTGTGAGGCTGGAAAGAAAAACGTTGGAAGAGAAATCGTTAATAACCTTCAGTACAACAACCTTTCCCGGGTACCAGAGAAAGAGCTCTGAGGTCTTAGCTCGTCATTTTTCGAGGCTGACAAAAACAAAAAAAACCCGTACTGTACAATAACCGAAGGACCTTGAGAGCCTTCTGTGAATTGACTTTTGTGACTTTTTCGGAACGGGACGTCTAATAGTGGGCCAATAAAACCATTAAACCGAAAGTTGCTTTGCTTAGGCTTACAAGGCTTAGCAAACCCACACAGTCATGTATCCGTGCGATGGTGTCAGCTTTTACGGATACGGATCCTGTTGGTGCTTCCTGATAGAGGTCATCTTTTTGGCCTCAGGTTTACTCCGATGCTGGTGTGTGTGTGCATGCAACGAGATTGTTTTACAACCACACACTGCTCCGATCCCTTAGGATCGGCTCCTTGGGTTCATGACATCTCAACGAAGGAATGTGTCAAAAGTCAAGTAACAAGTTTGTTTTGGGCCAAGGGTCGAGTGTAGGTTTTCTGGTACGTTTATTATACAGGGAAGGTTTGCATAAAAACACACAAGGACCTTTTCCATACGCTGGGTGTTATCTCCTCTCGAAAACCTATAGTCGTTTGGTTGGAGGTCACAGATAGAAGAAAGGATGGTTTGTAAAAGGTTCTCAGTTGGTCCTGATCTCGGCAAAACTATTCCGTACTCACGGTACATAATTTACAACCCATTATGCAGTCTTATTGCTTACCCATGTTACACAGAGGATTCGGTTTGCAATGCCGATAGGGAAAGCATTAGCATGATGTGATGTTTTGTCTGATAGGACCTTGTTCAGCTCTCTGGTAATGGATTGGTTAGTTTTGTTGGATTGGAATCCTTTCAAACCACCATCTCCTTCTTGTGTAACTCTATTAATTATAATCGTTAGGTTTACAAGCTAAAATCAATATTCCTTCTCCTTAACTTAATCATGGCCTTGCTTTTGGAGAGAAAGTAACTGCGAAAGTGAGGGAATAAATCATGCACGATCACTTTCCGATGCATGAAAAACGAGCTCCAGCAAAATTCATAACGTCTATTTGCACCGTGGCTGCCCATTAGAGCGACTTGTTCGGTATATGGTTGCGTTAAGTGAACATAATGAGTTGGCACCTACCGTAGAAAGCCTCGTGGGGTTGAGCTTCAAGGAAAAGAGAGTAAATGTGTTTATGAAGGGAGACGAAGCGAAGAAGTTGAAATGAAAGTACACGAAGCCTTTAATTGATAAAAGGCGGTCGCGGCTGGGAGTAGGCATTTTCGAAGCGTGTGCAAGCACTGTAGGTTCCGCAAGACGATTTTGCGTAAATCAGAGATCATTAGTGCTGCTCTATAGATAAAGATATTGCACTAAGATTTTGGTTTCATTTTCCTTAGAACAAAGAAATAAAATCGTAACTCCAAGTGACATAAATCAGCTTCAACGTTTAGGTTTCCATCCCTGACAGAATCTGCCGTTGATTCTCTCGTTTTAGTGAAGTGTAATGCGCTCAAATCCTTACACTTGATTTACTGTTGCGCACCCAGTTCTTTATTAAATTTTAATTATTATTTGTTTCTGCAAAACACCAGCAGCACCTATAGGAGCCCCATTGTCAAGGAGCTCACACAGCACAGGGTTAAGTCTGGGAAAGAAAAAGAATCCTTTTGTGTGCGAGTACATTGCTTCGACTTTTCACGCGGCCCTCACGCGAAGAAGCTCCGTGCTGGAAGAATTAACAATATTTTAATTAAAAAACAACTTACACACGAACCCCATACGGTGTTGTTTAACGTTTTGTGTTCACCCTTACTTCTCGCCCGGCGAAGAAAGGCTTCCAGGCAACGAGCAGCAGCCTGTCCTGGGAGAATGTCTTTTACGCCGCCCGACGGTCGGCGGTCTGTGGAGTGGAACTTTTTAATCAGAAAACCACCCACGAACGTATTAATAACAATTAGTACCAAGTCTGGGAAGGCTCCCCCAACCCCGCGTGTCCGTTCTGGTGTCTGAGAAATAAATGAAATGCACAACTCATTTTTAGGCCCGTGATTCGGCACGGGGTTTGTGCCGAGCTTTGTCGGGGACATATTCGGGGCATATTTTCATTTCGAAGGGTTTCCTGCGGGTCGAGCGTGAAATGGAGCATCGAAATTATTACATAGCAATCGGATTCCGATGAAAAGGCGATGAATTTCCAAAACAGAGTAGTGTACAAACATTGCAATTGATCCGGATTGCTGGAAGGATCGACGTGTGAGGACCTCCAAGGAACCGAACGAAGGATCAGAATGTGCACCAATCGTTGTGGATTGTTTGATAGACAAGCTGTAGGAGTATACGAATAGCTGTAACAACCCTAATGGATGCGAGCTTTTCAGGCTCTAGGATTCGTCGTTCTGCAGCGGCCATCATTTATCACTTACCGCGCGTTGTCTTTTCGGGGGACGGAAAGGCAAGGACCTGAGCGTCCTGATGACGCAGCTGTTTTGGTTCCGAGCCTTTGGGTTTTTGGGCAGGGGCATGGTAAACGAGCCGGTGCTGTGTGTGTCCCTCTGGGTGGTGTACCCTTGAAAGGTGTGCTTGTGGCTCGTTGGCATTGGCGAGGTGTAGGTGAAGTTAATATCATATTGATGGTCAACGTTATCTCTCTATTATCATGGGTACTTTTGGCAGACTCTCAGGCATACACGGACAGTCCAAGATCGAACTGCACAAAATGGGAGATTGATGACGCACCGGGAAAGTTGGAACATGAATAATGATGTTTCGAACATTGGAAGGTTTGATAAGTAGATCGTTACGATTGCGAACACCCCAGTCCATTGGCAGGAAGAAAATGGTCGCTTGGAGTTTTACATGATGATGTCTGCGGTCATGAGTGAGTCATGCTCATTTTATTATTCATTTCCAAAAGAGTAGAAAGCTTAGTAAGTAAATTGGGCTGTAAATATTTTGATCCCGATAACAAATTGCGTTAATTTGCTCGTTTATGAGTGAAATGGTTGCGACATTAACTCGACATTCTTGGTCTTGAAAGGCCGGAATGGATTGGGTACACAAAAAAAAATCCGACTCAAAAGCAATAAAAATGTGCAGAATCGTGTGAATTAAATCACCAGAATCTTGCCTCACCGCTTCGTCCACAGACCAAAGCATTCGTGGTTAGGAAGAAAATGCTTGTGCATCTACCACAAAAGGTTCCGGAGCTGAACCTGGGGACCGAATAAATCATTGGCGAGTATAAATCAACTTAATTGTGGTTGGTGGGAGTGGTGTAGTTAAATTACGTTCGATATTATAATATTTTCCATTCCTCCAGCCTGGATGGTGGTGGAGGGTCGGACGGTCGATACATCTTGTATCTGCACGAAAAGGTGCCAGAACCATTTGCCATCGCGATCACAGCCGATCAGATCGGTTCGGTGCAGCAGATCTGCATGACTGTAACCAGGTAGCTCTGTTGATACTCCTTATCCAGGTTCTTGTGCTGGGAAGCTTGTACAAAGCATGAACAGATCGCGCGATGGTGGATGATATGATTTAGCGCAGGTTTATCTGCACATTAGGTAGGAATATATTGCTCCATTGCTCCTCCAGCACATGGTCAATGCGCAAAAGTCGTGGTCAAAAATAAAGAAAGAAACCTGACGACCATAACTCAGCGCAACCGTTGCTGCCACCTTTGTGGCGTTGCGAAAGAGACACTTTCTGCCCCACACCGGGTGCTCACTGCCGAGAAGTTGTTTATGCCGAATAAAGTGAATTCATTTTCAATATTTATGGTAATCACTGGGCCTAATATGGGTGCGCGAAGTAACACGAAGTAACCGAGCGTCTCGTAGCCTCTCTTGTATTCATTTGTCGTTAGAATGAAGTTGTCGTAGAATGGCGACTCTATAGACCGATCGATGGCCGTTTTAGGTCATGGACTTGGAGTTAAGAAGTTAGCTCGACTCCCAACGAAAGACAAAGGAAGATGAGCTGGCGTGGTGATGATGTATTGGGAAATTTGCCAAGACTGCAAGAGTACCCTTGCCAGCGTCGGGACGGGATGAAAAGTAGTAAAGTAAATTATTTCGTTTATTTCTGTACTGTGCACTTTGTTGTGCAGTCTGCTTGCGACGGGTGTGTAGGGTGGTGCTGTTTTATTTATTGTTACGTATATCCGGCCAATATTGCACGCGCCGCCTAGCGGGAGATCACCAGCAGAGCGTCTGTTGGCATCTGCTCCGGTACTCCGGGCTATCCTTCTTGTCGAATTTCGTGTGCCTCGCTCGCACTGTGTCTGCACATCCGGACAGTGTTGATACATTGTACAACACAGTGCATCGGCTCGTCGTACATATCGAGAACAACTCATCATGTCACACACATGCCCGTCTCACTCAACTCCTGCTCATTACCCGGCAGAGCGTTGAGACGCTCGTATTTCTCACCTTTACGAGAGACGATTTGTTATTCGATTGTTATTTGTTTAAAATTATCGCTAAAGCAATTACGCACCACCACCGGCACTTCCCGCTAGACCTGTTGGAAAGAAGTTCTAACTGTTAGCAATGGTTATGAGCTCAATACATTATGATTGTACGACAATATGCTGGACCTGGGCGAAGATGGGCTAGTTATGGTAAGAATTAAGCATTTCTACGAAATTGCAAATGAATGGAATTCTTCCAAAACTTCCTTCTGAGCGTTCTGTAGTTCTTCTTTCTCTGTTGAGCTCGTGCTGTTAAAGTGTGTTTGTTTGCTATCGATGCGTATCCCATTCCGCCCGGTTTGTGTCGTCAATCCTAGAAAAAGGATCTCCCGGTGTGCCAGAACAGACACCGTACAAACCGACCATGCCGCCACATTTTATCTCTGCACCTTTCGATTGTTTTTCGATTCATTTACCATTATTTAGTGTAGTTCGGCGGAGCTTTACTGGCTGGTGTTCTTTGCCGGTTGGTATGTGTCTTTTGTTTTGCAGTAAAAAGAGCTTGCACAAGGTGTGAAATAGGGAACATTGTGGCAGTGTGTCTGCTTGTAAGCACTCCCGCCGAGCAAGGGTATGTCTATGCACTCAGTGTTTTGTAGGCGGAAGAGGGATTTAAGAGCAATCAAATCACCTCACCCTTGTTCTTGCAATGCTTCTTGGCATGTGCGTCACGAAGACAGTGCGCAAATTAGCTTGCGTAGAATCTTCAGCTGTCATGTGACGCCTGTTCATGTTGAACGATAATCAGGTATGGACTGTGGATGGGTGCGAAGCCCGTTGCCAGGGTTGTGTAGTTCCTTCCGAAAACTGCTGCCTGCAGGTGTTGATGACCGTTACACAACAGTCTAGCCCCGGACAGCCCGTTTCTGGTCATGAAGTGTTGGAGCAAGAAAAAACAGAAATAAACACAAGAAAACGAACCGTTAAACCCGGAGAAGTACCAAAGCACGGTGCACCGTTGAAAAGGGGAGGATACTGCTGCCAGAACTCATCTTTCCAATTTTTCGCCTCTCACGGTGCTCTCTGCTTCTGCAGCAGGCTTCATTGGCGTTCATTAATCATTTAATTAGAAGAAAAACAAACACCGTGAAAATGCCACGCAATACACCAGGCCCTTCTTTCCGTTGTTGCTACGGCTGCTGCTGCTGAGGGGCTTAAAGTGCTGCTTGTACAGGTTGCATGATCGGTTTCGCTCTTGGTTACGATCCACCGGCCCACCTTGGTGTCGTGTCTGCTGTTCTGGACTGTTTGGCAAAATCGCTAAACGGTTTTAGAGCTGGTCCGATGTTCCAGAAAGCAACGGAGAGACACCCCGAACGATGATTTATTAGTTTTTGTGAGAGCACCATCGAGGATCGAGTCATCGATTTCTGGTTACCTGTTTGATTGAGCTCCGAACTAGTGAGTTGGCGCAGCTTGTCCGTTGCTCGGTGTGCTGGTTGGGTTCGTGATAATCCTTAATTAAAACACTAAGCAGTAGGATGCGTTAAAACATTTTCCATCAGCCTGAGGGGTTTATCGGACACAGTTATTGGGTGTTATCTTTTGTTAGGTTGTGTGGTTGTGTTTTATTCGAACGATACATGTTTTCCCTCTCTCTCTCTCACGTTCCGTCTTTTGCCTGGTACAGTCCGAATTTGGTCAGATCGCGGGCAGGCATCTGACCCTAGTAAGGATAATTAATTGGGCAATGCTGAGGAATGCTTTCCAGGAAGAGTCGGGATTCCATCGAGGTCGAAGGATTAGGGAAGAAATCGAAATCGAGCGATCGTTTACCGTCTTGCCCTTGGAAGGTTGCGCATTCCACGTGTGCTTAATTTAAATGTAATTAATCACGCTCACAATGTAGGTCTGTAGGGCCTGCTGCTGGTCTGACGAGGAGGAAAGATTCTCTGCTTTGTGGAGGACGCGATGGGCAATTAGTAACGGTCGACTCCTCTCCCCTTACCACAACTGTGGCATACGATTGGATCGACGTCGGTTGTCCGATAAGCGGATTACCGATCTGCCGGCATTGACTGTAGAGCGGCGATGTGCACATTCGTTTTGCACTGGATGACAGTCGAGATAAATCGATGAAATTCGATGAAATCCGATGATTCGCCGATCGAGTGATCTTCGCGTGTGCGTGCGCAAAGGGGATAGGAGGCGCCGGTTGTGTGTGCGTTGATTTGTTTTTTTTTTTCTCTTCAGACTGCGATAATATCTCACTGATTTTAAAAACGATGGCGAGTGTGACGGGGACGGCAAAGGTAAATAAGAGAACGCAAGAAGGACGGAAAGTTTTATGGCTCCTTTACCCAGCAACGGTAATTAATTTGGAATCCGAAATATCAGATTACGCGGCGCTGGAGTACAGGTTGTTGGAGCACGAACGGTGGCGCCAGCTAGGCTACCAGCCAGGGCAAGAATAACGAAGGAAAGGGAAGAGATTGGCGACAGGCCGATGGATTGCAGCGTTTGGATTTATCTTTGGAGTTACCTTGGCGGGGAATGTTCATAGAGCCACCTTTACAGCACTTGCATCAATTGTGCCCGAATGCAATCGTTAAATTTATCTCTCTCGCTAGTGCAACGCGCCAATGGCCACGACATGCAATGGAAGCGTTGTGTAAACAGGTATTAATCATAGGAACGGTATCTCCTGGAAACGATCTGTTGGCTAGGGAAGGTCGCCTGGGCCCGCGTAATGACGGCAATTAATAACAATATCTGTCCAACGGATTGATTGGAACTCGCAGATTGCATCCGGAAAACGTAGAAAGCGTTTACGTTTTCTCTAGCATTAAATCGATG